>CM040245.1:158716396-158914191 GCA_022545495.1 Chrysanthemum lavandulifolium | reverse complement strand
AATGAAAAGAGGGCAACATAGGTAAATCAAGAAATGTGAAGAAAATAAATGATAGGCGTCATCATATTACTTGTCACAGCTGCACATTTGCTATGTTATCAGCACCAGACATGATACAAGCAAACAAGAATAGTACGTACGTACAATACTGTAAAAGCAGCTGATTTGTTATATAGTCAAACTTGTAGCATATTTGTTCTATGCAGTGGAATATGTTGTTGGGTTTTTTAACGTGTACGTAAGCACGTTAAGACATCAAAAGACGGCGGGCGACGAAAAGGACGTCCTGCACTCCACAAAAAATACACTTTTCAAATAAAACCTGCGGTCCAGACGTCCTTTTTTATGGGTCCCACCGTCCCTTTTGGTGTCTTGCTATGCGCTCCCACGTGTTAAAAAACCCTACACGGATACCATTTAAGCCCACTTTTTAGTAAAAGTATTTAGTGTAATTTTTTATTTTTTATTTTTTATTTTATTTATTTATTTATTTATTTTTTAGATTTCAACATAAAGTGTATCCTTCACGATTTCTAGAAAAAGTACAAATCTTTTCACATATTTCTGAATTCGTCACTACCCTTTGCATTCATCTAATAACAAAAATACTCACATATAAGAAAAGAAAATTTGAACGAAAATGAGGTTGGGTGATGTTCCCGCAACCCAGTGCATCAACACTTAACTCATACCAAATATCATTATAAGAAATCTTAGTTAGTATGGTATCACGTCCAAAATCATATATATCAAGAGAGAAGATTTTTTGGTAGGAAAAATAGTCGATGTGTTTTAAGACTTTTGAATAAGCCACTTTTAGAGCAGCCCTACTGAAAGAACGCTTAACGCTGTTTTCGTCCAAATAACGCCGTTATCGGCGTTACACCTTTGGAGGCCGAGATTTTTAACGCCGTTAGTCCCTCAGCGTTACCCATATAACGCGCGTTATATGGGAAGAAAAAAAAAATCAAAAAATTTTCATAAACACTTCCTCTAACGGATACTAGCCGTTAGGTTTTAAAAAAAAAAATCATTTTTAACCCTAAAACGGCTACTTTTAATAAATAAATAAAAATAATAATAATAATAAAATAAAAACATTTTTACCACTATAAATACCCAACTAAAACACCATTTTTTCATACTTTCACTACTCAATCCTCTCAATACTCTCAATCTTCAATCTTTTATTCAAAAAAAATGTCGGGAGGCAACGATGATACTTTCTACAATCTTCTCGGTGGTGGTGGAATCCTCAAACCCGGTTCATCATCTAACCCGAAGCGGGTTCATCTTCAAACCCCAACATGTCTCATCCCAACCCACTAAGCTACTCGAGCTAAGAAATGTGGCAACAACATCAACAATATCTCTTTTGGCAACAACAACACCAACAAAGCACCTTAAACTCCAACTTTCAAAACCTACAATTCACACAACAATCACAACAATTACAAATGAAACACATGATGTTCTTTGAGACACCCACGTCTCCTCCAAAAATGGAAAAGGTCGTATGGCGAAAATCAAAAAATCCAAAGACCCCGAGCCGAACCAATTGATTCGATGAAGAGGAACCGGTTGTCGTTCTGCCGGGCGTTGGACTCAGCAGAGGAAGCATTACTTGCAAGGTGTTACATAGTGTTTCGGAGGATCCGAAAGTTGGAAAGTGCCAACCCGGAGATACGTTTGGTATCGGGTTGAAATGAGTTCAATAGAAACAACTTTCAATGGCGCACAAGGATATGATGTCGAGCAAGTGGAAAGCGTTGAGCGGCATATGCACAAAGTTCAACTCTTGTTACAAAGCGTGCGCAAGCGGGATCAACGAAGCGGGAAAGTGAGTTGGATGTGATGAAACGGGCAAAGCAATGGTATCGTGAGGAAACCAAAGCGATAGATTGTATTCTCATCATTTCCTTTAATTTGTTGTAACGTTTAATTTGTAGTGTGTTTTTATTTGTTGTAATATATATATATATATATATATATATATATATATATATATATATACTAGTGTTAAAACCCGTCCGATGGACCGGTATGACTTGTGGTTTTTATTTTATGATTTATTGGATCAAATATATACTTAAAAGTAATTAAAAGTTAACTGAAAAGGTTAAGATCTATAATTGATGTTACCATAATCTATTAAACGAATAAAAGCAGGTAAGTACTTTGATTTATGGTTTTTATTTTTAGGATTTAGTAGAACAAATATATAGTTAAAACTTATTAAAAATTAAATTAAACGGTTAAGAAGTATAATTCATATTAGTTGCATCCATTTAAACATGATCTTTGTTGTCATGATTCTCTCTTCTTCAATCTTCATTTCCCTGGTAGAAGAGAAACAGTAAAATGAACACAAAAACTTTCTTTACAAAACTGCCGATCCAAAAACTCCAAAAACCCAGAACAAATAATAATATATCAAAATCAAGACATACCTGTGAGATTATGTAACTGTTTCTTTTTACCATATATTAGAGATACATATATATTGAGATAGTGATACATGGTTGAAGAAAGAAGAATGTGAGCGACTTAACTGCCTCTTTAGCGTGTAGATATGACCAAATGGGAAATATGATATGGGAAACATGAACTTTTTTTTCTTACTTGCAATAACTCCTCAAACCATAATATGTTGTGTTTTCTCATAGATGATTGCTCCTTGCGCTACGTTCACAAAAATTCCACCATTTCCTAATGCCAATATTCTCTAATAAAAACTTAAGTTCCCAATCGATCCTCACAAATGTGTTAAAAACATGTGTTCCTGGGACTTCTATATATCATTAGCAATAAAAGATCAGATCATATATCGTAGAAACAAAAATAACATCGTTTTAGTACAATCCTAAGCATGTTTTAAAAATGTATTAGTATATATATCTGCAGATTTGACGTGTTTCGACATCGTGTAGAAAAGTCCAGTTTGAACTTGAGGACCTGAATAACTCTTTTAGTTTCCTCATTGTTTCATTTTCTGGAGTGAGAAACCCTCAGAATGAGACCAATAGACAATGGTCTCATGGATTTAGCAATCTGCAGAAGCAAGGAGTTAGTTACTACCATAACCGACAATGAAATTGCTAAGCAATGATTCATACAACTAAACACAAAGACAAATTTTCAAACATCTATTGCTTCAGCTTGATGTCTATGACTACTTCAAAGCCATCATCCAACGATACCTAAAAGGATTCATGAACAAAGATAACTCAACATACAAAGTATATATAAAAAATGCTAATCAAGACCTTGGAGAAAATGTTTGTCAAATTCACACCTTGTGCATCTTGTACATAGAGTCAAAGGATTTCACAACTCCTGGTCGATAACTGCAGCCAAAGATGGTCAACATTAAGAGAGGCATAAAGATTCAAGAATCTCACTCATGTGCCATGATACTTACATTTCATCTTTAGCCCGCCAAACGTTTATCCTCATGCCTACCAATATTTCACCATGCTCAATAAAGTGTTCCTAAATCAGTATACATTTGTATAATCTAGAATTTAATTATCAGAAGATAGGAATAAGAGGTGGCATTTATAGGTAAACGGATCAAATTGGATCCAAAAATTCCAAGTGTTCATTTTTTTTGAGCAAACCTAAGACGGGCCTTTTGTATGCATATTTAAAAAAGCTCATTCCTGAGTTCCGTGTATGAGTTAAATAAGCTCGTATACTCGTTTTGATACTTATCCATCCCGACTTCTATAACATATATTATTTAGAACAAATAAGTGTTAACCTATAATCTATAATTATACCTAAACACCTTATTTAGTTGCAACAAAAAAATTGCACTAATCAAATAAGCTATTGCAATAATCTTATCCACAGAACCCCTAAATACTTCTAAAAATGCAAAAATACGATAATGTATAACAATTAATCATTCAATGTAGTAAAATATTTTTACCTTATGTTTAGCTCTTGCAGCCTGAGTCTAAGAAATAGACAAACGCCGGAAGCGTATCTTCACCCACCAAAAACCCTTGATTTTGCATCACATTAACCTCCTCACACAATTGTAACAAAGTCATGGGACAACGAAGTAGTTTTTCTTTAGCGAAACCTTTTGCGGAAATCTTATTACAACAATTAGCAAGTGGAGAACATGTTCATCACCATGTTTTACAGTATTCCAAGGCTATGTACTCATGTCTTAGTCACATTAAAATACCCAGTGACATTCATTCTCATTCTCCTAATTTCATATGTAAATTATTGATTATCTGTCTAATTTTGATTCCCCGAGTTGTAACAATCACTTTCAAATCACCACACTGCCTTCAATAAATTTCCTATATGTAATATGTCACAACATTCAGTTATTAGGTATAAAATTGAAAAAACATTATTGAACAAAATTTAAACACTAATACAACCGTAATAGCTATAGAGTTTCACAATAGTAACCTCGTTAGTAACTTCATAGTCCGAGTCCGAGATGTAAAGCTTGGTAACATTAGACTTTCTTGCGACAGACTTTTTCTCACATGAACACGCTTCTGAAACCTAAAGCCTCCATCACGTCTATATTCTTTACAAAGACTAACAAACATAATGACAATCACTACTTTGTCACAAATCCAAAATACAAATACATACATATATATGTATGTAATTATCAGTTATTAAACTAATCACCGTAATAATATGAACCAAAAATTGTTTGGCTGGAATTATAGAACCCAAGTCAATTCCACTACTTCCAGCCACCTCAAGTCAATTCTCGGCTCGTGGAAAGAATGTTCGAGCAAGGTGACTCATTTCTATACCATGATTTTGTATCCTTGTATGACGATCATATAACCTGATATATTAGCTTTTGACAAATTCTAACTATTTTTAGGAATTAGGAATTAGTAGATAGATTGACCAAAAAGGAATCTTTCATGTGAATACCGACAATTGTTATACAGTACAAAATAGGAGTGATGATTACTTGCTTTGTTTGATATATTTTGGCTAGGATTAAATAGAATTTAATAACAGGTCGGTCTAGTATTCAGGAATCTCTAGCGCTACTTTTCTCTTCAATAATCTAGGAGACTGTATATTTAAACATTAAGGGGTTGTATCTCGCATTGTAGCTTGAAAATAGTTACCTGATTATTGCATTTTATGAAGGTGATTATATATTGTTTGGATATATTAAACTATTGCTTATCGATTATTTAGTGGTCGAATAATCGCTTTTAATAATCGGTTTAGGAGTAGGCGTAAAAACTGATTTAGCTTACCTAATCAATATTAGGGCCATTTCAAAGTGAGTTCTCGATAATCGAGAATTTGTCAATTGTTATACACTCAATGACTCAAACAAGCGATTATTATGACTTTGACAATATGAGCATATCATCGTATCAGATAAACCTCCTTTTCATATCAATAAGCACTTTCAAAATCGTGAAACACTCAAACTTATTATTGGATCTTCAAGTAGGAAAAAGCAAAATATAAGCACGTTGTGACACTTACATAGAAGGATTATCATTTAGAAGTTTTTACCGAAACCATATGATTGATGTTTCATATGCTCATTGCAGTGCGTCGACACTTTCAACCAAGGTGGCGGAATCCAACCAAATCATTCCAGCCACCTTCATCGCTACCGCAAAACCCGTCCCAAAACAAATCCAAGTTCTTTGTCCCCATGGTCGCGCCTCGGTGAACAATACGTGATCCTTTTAAATAAAATTTACAACAACAAACTACAATGTTGATGATAATCATTCGCCAACTTCAAAGACATAAATCTTTCCAAACTCCTACATATCAATCTTCCGTGCAAAGATTTGCAAGCATGGATAATATCGCAAAAGGGTGAATCTTTGTCATTTCCTAGTACCTCCGGTTCACCTCACTCAAGAAACGACTTCATGGGGTGGAAGCATGGATGAGCGTTTCTTGTTTCAAATAGTGAAATGAAAGGCGACTTTCGATTATCCAATATCACATTCAAATATCCCTATTATAAATAGTAAAAATAAAAGAAAAAAAAAAAATAAAAATAACATGAGTATAGCATATCTCACAAATAAGCTGAAGGCGGGACGAAGGGAACAATGTGCAAAATGGAAAATTATAGCAAAGATAAAGCGTTATCAATACCTTAGCAGACCTCAATCGATACAAGGTTGTTGTGGATAAGTGTTGTTGAACCTCCTTCCTTAATTTCCTACGATTGAGAAAGAGGCGGAAAAGAATAGTCGACATCGGGACTCGTGTCACTATTCATTTGGTGAGAGGAATGTACCTACAAAAAGAAGCAATCAACTAATCGAATGCATTCATATAGATATCTAAACACAACTAACAGTTCAGTCTCTAGTATGTACATGTAGTGAAATTAGTAAAAGCAAAATATGGGCCATTTACAAAAACAAAAAAGAGACATAAAATACAATAAGGTAATTCTTGCGAACCTATAGATGGAAATTACACTTGTACATATGCAAACAGTTCAATTAGGATTTTATTACTGGTAAATAACTGCTCAAACAGGTGAAATAGGAAAAAAAAAATGCTATAAAAGGACCGACAGTCACGTATAAAATGATCCACATAGTGATCATACGATTAGTAGGTTAATATTACAATTTTCATCATCATTTTAATGAGGCAGATAATCATTGCAATGACACTCAGATAAAAAAAATCCCGTTTGACCCAAACCAGATTAGACCCGTTCCTATACCTGACCACATTCCCATCTCTAACAAAACATTTATTGTTGTGCTCTTCAATGTGTGACATAACTTACCGGAAGGTTAAATTCCAACAACCTATTGCGCACACATGCAAATGAAAACATAGTATAGCATGGAAGATATACCTGTAGAAATATTCAAGGTCGCCGCTCTTCCTTATATCATGAGGACGACATGCATCAACTACAAACTGAACCTCTGAATCACCCCTTTTAACAACGATTACATTCCATGCATGTGGTGCAAAATCCAAATACCCTCTCACAAGTTCACATGCCACTTAAGGCTCCACTCGATCACAAAGATACTAAAGTATAAGCAAACAAAAACAAAGAAATTATTCATATGTCAAAATTGAGAGCATATACACCAAAAAAAAAGGAAATTTTCAGCAAGTTTGGTAATTTAAATAACCTTCATGAGCAACGCCCTGTGTCTACAAACACCAAATTGTAGAGTCCCAATAGGTACAATAATCGAGTTTCTTCTTGCTTTTAGAAACTGAAGAGATTTTCACACATGTTAAGGAGAACTGTGTCCTCTGCAAAACTTATACTCTATGTGGCAAATTTCATAATATCTTTGTTGTTGCATGTGGGACATGCGGACAAAGGCTTTTATAGTTTGATCCATAAATGGACTTTAGTGCCCTATCTACAATTAAACTTTTGTCACTCTCTCCAAAGTGATCCGATACAAACCGGCAAGCAAGAAAGCATTACGAAACTCGTCAAGAGAAATATTTCCACCATTTTATAAAGAGGCGAATGCTTTAGCACATTTGTCACAACCTCCAACTCTTCATCCCTTTCCTGGAAAAATAAAAGTTACATTTGTGTTGTGATGATAAGCGTTTGATAAAACATGCACGTATTAAGGTTAATAAAATACTGTTTAATAAAATAACTTCACGCGAACCAAAATGCAAGGTATTCTCGTAACTATCAAGAGGCAAGAAAGGACGATCTCGTTTGCTTCATAGAACCCATCGGCATATAATCGCTAACAGCTATGAATGACGTTGTACTATATCTAGAGGACACATCCAATCTCTATCATCTAGTTTTGCCCTTTTATCTATACCATGATCCCTTTTTCTATTTCTTTTTCTAGTTCTTTTTCAAACTAACGGAATCGATGGGAAAACAATCTCTTACACTTGGTAGTTCAAGAAATCATGCGGGGTGAAGGTTTAAGAGTCATTCGGCTGCAAAAGATGGTCGTCGACTCCAACATTAAGAGGAGTATCTTCTTCTTGACCCACTTCTAGAAGATTGCGATGAACATTATTGTAAATTCGGTCTTGAAGTTGTGTCTGGTTTAAGTACCGAGCTCGAAAATGTTACTAAAGTTGCAATTATCGATAATGATGGGTTAACCAGCTCGGTTGAGAATGCTGAGAAAGATATTACGTGGATGCTTGAGGAAGAAAAAGAATAATGGCACTTGTGAAAGATACATCGATTATTTTCATGGAAATTCGAAGAAAGATGAAGGATTGATATATTGTTCTTGAATATTGTTTATGAACATACCTTCTAATTCATGAAAAGCAAGTTGTTGATACGATTGATCACGTTTTTTTTTTTTTTTTTTTTTTAGATCGAATAGGGATGAGACCTAGGTATTTTTCAGGAGTGATTTACTTATGAATGAAGACGGATGAATGTGTATGAGCTGTGTTTGCTTATGTGCAGCTTCATCAAAGAAAAATAACTCTAACATTACCCAAAGCCAAAATTTGATAGAATAGTACCGTGAGGAAGTTGCTAGTATTTTGATATAGTTGTTGAGCTTGCTACTCTAGATGCCAGCTGGAACTTGTTTTGCAATATCTGGTGGTGTTACAGGTCTGCGCAGTTTAAGAGTCATTTCGAGTGGTCCGGCAAGATGCACTGACCGGGTGGATCCTATGCATTGCCTTTGCTGAGTTTTGGTTCATCTTAGCTACCAAAAAGGTAGTAAAGTAAACTCTGTCCCCCGTCACTGCTGATACCATAACTCATGATTTCTTCATTTAACTTCTGTATACCCTGCTTGCCATGATAATGAAATAAATCACAATAAGCTCAAAAATAAATAAGTGCATCAAAGGAAGTTTAACTGATAGTTAAAACTACAGACCATGTGCCTTCATATCGATTCTAGTTTGATTCACTCAACCATATGACCCTTCTCACGCACTCAATGCTCTCTGGTCTCTTGAAACTGCTCTCAAGTCCACCAATATGCTCACCAAAGGGACATCCTATACCCCTTTATCTCGCAAAGATCAATTCATAAGTCCTCTCAAACCTTCTAATGACCGCTGGTTGATATTTGCATATCCGTGATCACAAACATCATCCACTATCATTCCTTTGGAGTGTACATATATCATAAAACGCCGACTTTTGCTCCTCATAAAAGTCTAAGAATATATAAATACCTTATCTATGGAAATAGATTCTTCCTTCACTTAATGAAGCCTTTTTCATTTACATTACGGTTGTCACGAAATTTAATCAAATCGAATGAAGATTCGATAAAAAGCTACAGTGATGGAGAAGACTTGACACCTAAAGACATACATATTTAACACTTTGTACTCAAAAAGTTAAAAGCAACTTTCAGAATTTAATATCGACTTTGTACCACCCATCGAACTTAAAAAGATACATACAATAAAGCTCAAACATTACTAAAACCCCATGTCATCGAAGAATACTGCTCTAGCTTCGGCTGTTTGATCATGCATGTTTGTAGCCAAGAAATACTTGTTGAGAGGGTTATTAGATATATGCAATATTAAAACAATGGTTCTTAATGGGTTATCATGAGACTAATGGCAGTTGGTGCTCACAGATGTTTAGGTGCCCATGATCACCACACACGAATGTTTTTCCAACTGGTTGAAAAGTTTCCTGCGACATTGATGCAACTGCTCGACATGCAAACTGAACCCCTTGTAACATAGATCATAAAAAAGCAATAGAAATTGAATACTAAAATTTTACAAACATATAAACGAATAACACTTAAACTGAAAATCTTATATCTAGAAAATCTTATATCTATTAAATATGTGAATCATTGAAAATATATATAATAAATACCTGAAGTATATGTGAATCAATGTATCATTCAATCAACCAATGAGTAACACAATATATCAACATGAAAAAAATCACATGGGAATAAAAAATACAAAACCTTAAAGGATTGTTGTAGATCTTATTGCGGTGGCTACGAATGTTTTTGGCAAAAAAGATGGCGACATGATGACCTGTTGATGAGACTGGAATAGCGTATATCATGTACTTCTTGTGATCATTCTTCTTTCAAGCCTGAATGTGATGAAGCCGAAAAAAGTTGCATAGAAGGCGAATGATATTAGGGTTTCGTGTAGAGACAAATTGAATAATTAATATTGTGGAACTAAATTTAAGGAAACGATATGTGTATTGCTCTTTTGTCTAGTATATTTTTTTTTTTTTTGGTACTTGAACACAATCAATGGTTTGGCTCCATTGGTTGAGATGTTTGCATGTTAACTTAATGATCTAGGTTCGAATCTTACTAACTTCCTTTTTACACAAATTTATTTCGAATTTTAGTAAAATGCCACATGTATTAAAAAAATGCTATTGATGACATGGAAATATGACGTGGCTTTATGGGATGCCAAGTGGCATTATGACGTGGCATGCCTCCTCTTATATATAATGTATAGATATGTATATATATATATATATATATATATATATATATAGGAAGGTTATTTTGAACCAAATAAATTAAGAATCTGCGAGAATCAAGATCAACTAATCGATTTTTCTTATATTAATTTTTATTATTTAATTCAAAAGGGTATAATGGTAAAATTACTTTTTTTTTTTATTTTTTTTTTTTTTTTTTTTTTTTTTTTTTTTTTGTGTGCACATGTGTTTTGCATTATGTGATAATTGTATTTTTGTTTATGCATAGGTGTTTTTTTACATGTGTGTTTTTTTACATGTATTTTTTAACATTGTGTGCACATGTGTTTTGCATTATGTGATAATTGTATTTTTGTTTATGCATAGGTGTTTTTTTTACATGTGTGTTTTTTACATGTGTTTTTAACATCGTGCACATGTGTTTTCATTGTGTGCACACGTGTTTTGCATATATCTTTAAAAATATTACATAAATATAAATACAAACAACAAAACCTTATTATTAGATTTAAGCATTTCAAAATTTACAAAATGTCTTACTCTACCTTATTATTTAATTTTATTACAAATGTATGGCGTACATGTGTTTAATACAATGTCTTTAACAGTTGGTTCATCTTTTAGGTGTGCACATGTATTCCTCGTCAGGTTCAAGAACCCATGAAATATGCCCATGTGTTTTTAGCCCTTGTGCACATGTGTTTTTATCGTCTCGCTCTCAATTCTACATATTCCAAGAAATATCATAATAGCAAAACTTTAACTTGTCGTCCGCTTATAAACCTTGTCGTCCTACAAAAACAATATAACACATCACAATAAAAAACCAAGAAGAAAACAGACAATCAAGTCCTTTATAAACCTTCCAGTTGTTCTTTACGGTGTTACAAACTACTCATTTTTAGTCTAAATATTGGTTGCGATTTTTAAAGTTGCAATAATTAAAGTAAGCGCACATCCACAAAGTTTTGTTTGACCTGACATAACTAAAATGCAAAACAAATTCAACTGATATAGTTAACCTCTTCTAGCATCTTAATTTAAAAATCCTTATCTCAGTCCATTAAAACTTTACTAATATATAATGTTCCGCAAAAAAATCCTACCCGTTGAAAATCCTTAACACACACTAAAGAACAAGCATTAAGAAATCCTACCCGTTGGAGAAGATGAGAGCTGCTTCAGGTCGGTTACTTTTTTCTGAATATCATCGTTATCACACCCGTTGTAGAAGAGTTATCGGATCCGCTTCATGTCGGTTACAAGCTGCGGTCGGCTACAAAAATGGTACAATCAAAAAACTATCCAGATCTGCTTCTGAATAACCGTTGTAGAAGAGTTATCCAGATCTGCTTCTGAATGGTACAATCAAAAAATGGTACAATAAAAATCTTTATGTGTATATATAAAACAAACCTGGTACATTATAAGATCATGGTGCGCCAAATCATCTAAACATATCGAACAAAGAAACAAAATCTATCACAACCTCGATCCAACAAACTTCGAGAAAATCGAACTAAAAACCTTCACATAAAACATAAAATATAACATTAAATTTCGAAGAAAATGATCATGCAGAGACAAATTAAATTCAACGTCGGTGATGCGGTTTCGTATGAAAGATCGAAATAGAGGAACGTTATCATATTCTGCTGATGAACACAAATGAACCAACAAATAAAATTAGTAAATTAATATAATAACTTACCAATCAAGAGCTGAATGAAAATTTTTAAATGGGAGGTCAAACAAAATTTTTTAGGAAATACATTAAATGGGAGGGTCAAGTAAATTTTTTCCTGAAATACTGTACGAAATCATAAATCACTAACGGGTTTAGGCGCAGGGGCGGGACCTCCCTGTCCTCACATAGCTCCGCCAGTGTTACCAATATATCATCCATTCATGCATTACGTTGGATAAAGCTTCATTAAAATAATAGAATTGCAAACTGTTGAAATATTATGCATTGATATTTGATCATGAATCAAATTGTGAGCAGTTGAGAGAGTGGAGGCGTAAAAGGATGAGAAAGAAAACCTTTTTGACCTAATTAATATTTGAAAATCCCATATAATTTGGACGGTTATCAAGAAATAATTAAGAGGAAATCCCAATAATACCCCTCCAACTCATAAAAAGTTATTCTTAATCTTTCACTTTATTACAATTGTGCCACAAATTATTTTGACCATTGATCTAATATCTAATGGTGGAAAATGGTTACCATGATTCTCATGATTTTTTTATTACGAATATAACCTCACATATATATATATATATATATATATATATATATATATATATATATATATATATATATATATATATATATATATATATATATATATATATATATATATATATAGAATCTAGATCAAATAAGATCAAACTTAAAGTTGTTAAAATGAGATCAATCTAAAATTTGACAAGTGACACCTCCTTATAACAAAAATAATTTTTTATTAGCTACAACTAAAATGTTAAAGTTTTGATAGATTTCTTTTTAAAATTCTGAAACCTAGGTGATACACTTTGATTAGAAGTGTAATGTATCGTGTTTTGTATGTGTATCGATTTTGGAATATTTATTAGTGTAATGTGTATCAAGTGTATCACTAATTCAAACTCATGTATCATTTGGTTATTAGTTTCTAAAATGTTAATTTGTATTAAAATATTATATTTTTGTGTATTATTGCTAAAATTGTTATTTATAAACGTTTTAGTGGTTTTTAGACTTGATCTTATTTTTCTGTTTTAAGTTTGATCTCGCATTAACCTCCCCTATATATATATATATATTCGCTCAACGGACCGGACGGACCGGACCGACCGACAAAACCGACCGGACCGGACCGAAACCGACCGGACCGATGGACCGCGGTCCGGTCTCGATCTAGGATTTTGCGGATTCGGTCTCGGTCCGGTCCGGACCCAAACCAGCGAAAACCGAAATTTAGCCTTGTGGACGGACCGACCGACAAAACCGACCGGACCGGACGGACGATCGACCGGACCGACCTCATTCGTCTCGGTCTCGGTCCGGAGTTTTTCGGATTCGGTCTCGGTCGGTCCGGTTTCGTCGGTCGGTCGGTTTTAGATCGATGAGCACCCCTAGATATATATATATATATTAATCTCGTATTGTAATATATATGTTTTCTTTTTTAATGATATGTTTAGTTTAATAAATGAAGTGTTTGTTTTAGTTTAGGGGTTGAAATTGAAAATATGAAATGTTATTGATGTTATTGGGATGTTATTGTTGTGGGTGTTTTTTGAGGATGTTAAGATAAATGTTAAAGCTGATGTGGCGCTGACGTGGATAGTGTTATAAAATAACCCAAGTTACCATTGAACTTGCTCTTAGAAGAAAAAGAAAAAGGTATATTTTGTGAAGCATGGCTCTACAATATGGTTTTCATGTGTCTTTCACAAAGATGTTAGTTCAACGGACAACGTACTGGACAAGTATAATTTGAGATCGATTTCGGATCCGATGCGATCCTGTCCTTAAGGCAACAATCAACTCTTTCCCATGACCAGGCGAGTTGGATCAAAGACATTACTTGTTTCACAAAATACCTTCTTTTTTCTACCCCACAAAGACAATTACGATGAAGGAATAGGAGCTTGTAAAACTAGCCAATAATTGCTGTATGTAAAGTTTTAAGTTGACACCAACACTTGAAAATCTTGTTAAACCCACCACGAGACTCCACTCTAAAGTTTAAACGTACATGATAGTATATTGCTAATTGCATTGTAATGCAAAATTTATTTTGTTCATCACAAATAAAGTACGTATGCCTCTCAAATTGAAAAACAAAAAGAGTACAAATTTTCACGATCTATAACATATAGGATAAAACAGATAAAAAAAATAACCTTTAAGAGAAACACACGTATTTCAATTTGTTTTCTTGTTGCAATTTTTTCAAAGAAGGTTTACTGGGTATATTTCATCAGAAAAAACATATTTAACTCAATATTTTTTTTACAAAATCAAGACTGGTGTACTTGTGTTTTCCCGACCACACTACGTCGATGGCGCATCAACATCCACTTCCAACATCAAATCCACATAGTAGTTACTACCTTCACCACCTTAGAATTTTTTTACTGTTGCACTTTTCATCTTTCTTTTTCTTCTCGTGATCATGACCACCTAATCATCTTTAAAAAACACATTCCACGGTTATAACAAAAGAACATGCATGAGGATGCCCTCATACCACACATGGACAAAAGTCTCGTGGTGTCACGGGACATTGATAAATTTTGCTATGTAGTGCTAATTTTCGTAAAAATCAACGAAATTTCTAAAATGTACCGGTCCCAATGCATTGTGTTTGTAGTTATTGCTTGTTTAGTCCATCAATTTGTGAAAAATGAGCTTATTTTTCACTAAAATCGATCATTTTAACTGAAAATCTATTATTATTTTTTACTTATATTACAATTAAGAAAAAATTGTGCACCCGATCAGTTTTATATTTTCTTACGTCTCTGCTACCACAACCAATGTAACAACAAGATAACCGTGGCAAAAATATTCATTAAAGAATATAGCATTAATTGACATAACTAATTGATATATTTAAATGTACATCTAATCTTATATGAAAACCACTAAATAGACTCACCTTTTTCATAAAACAATAAATCATTAGCATTTTAATTGAGACACAAATTTAGCATTTGTAGACATACCAATCGTTTTACTAGAATTTCACTCACACAATGCAAAAAGCAAAAAGACGAAACAACCCATACAACTCACTCGAAACACAAGGGTAAAATAGGAATACTAAAGTACTAAACAACCAAGAAAAAGAACAAAAAGACACGTGTCAGCCATTTATTCGCTCCCAAGAAATGCTACAACCATCACCTCTGCAGTCTGCACCAAGATACCAAGAGGCAGGCAGAGGTAGCAGTATACAGATACAGCATTGCGTCAAACACTAGTTTCTCTTTCTAGGCCCGGTTTCGTCATTATATTCTCTTTTTCTTCAAATCACACGAGTGTCGTCTTTGTGTGCTTTTTCATCTTCTTCTTTTTGCTCTCAAAGAAATATTATCAAAAGCTAGCTACCTACCTTCTAAGGTATAACATTTTTAGTCATCTAAAGGTTCATATTATGCATCTTTTTTTTGTTGAAATGATACTGTTGCTAGTTTATATATAGGTATGTGTGTTTTGGTTTAAATTTATTTAACGTTTAAGTTTGATGTTGTTAGTACGTTGCATGTTTTACAGCCTGCATGTTTTCTTTCTGTTGAAAAATTCCTGTGTCTGTCTTTTAAGGTATAACACTTTTTTTTCTCAAACAAATCTTTCAAAAGCTAGCTAGGTTAATATTATGCATCTTTTTTGTTGTATATTTCTTGAAATGATACTGTTCTGTTGCTAGTTTATATATAGATATATGTGTGTGTTTTTCACTTTTTTGGTTTGAAATGTAACCTTACAGCTTGTGTTTATTTCTTGTGACTATTTTCCTGTGTGTTTAATAGTATGTATCTTGATTTATGTCAGGTTTTATGGATTTATTTAAATAATAAACGTTTTCTATCTTTCTTTTTCGTTGGTTTATGTATTTCTTATAAATGGGAAGTATGTTTTCATTTTTTTTTTTAAATTTTATTTTATACTGTAAATTATAGTTAATGCGTTCATATTTTGTTTTTGAAAAGAATTTTATGTTTCTACTCTGTATATTTTAAAAAGAATGCAAGTTTATATGGTAGTTTCTACAAGAAGGTATATTCTTTTAAAAAGAATGCAAGTTTTATGTTTTTTATAAAATAAATAAAGTATGTTTTCATGTTGTTTTCTTTGAAAACAGTTTTATGTTTTGTGACTTTTTTTTTATAAAATAAATAAAATATGCTTTTATGTTGTATTTTCAAAAGATTATATGGTTTTAAGTCTTTTTAAACAATTGATGTATTTTTGGGTTTCTGCTCACATAAAACGCAAGAATGTTTTGTTTGTTTCTTCTTTTGTGTATATATGCGTCTGTGTGATTCTACACATACTGATCGATATACGTACAGAAATACAAACAAAATATACATGAAATAATGTCATGTACAGACACATGTGTTCATCTTTTGTTCATATGTTTATAACAATATTTCTATGATTTTTGAAATATCTTTTTCTTTTTGACTTTTGGGTTATGTTTACTACCTGTTTTTTGTTACATATATAATAGTTGTGGTTTTTGTTACAAGTGTGCATTAGCAAGTATAGTCTGAATGAGAATAACATCAAGTATGTGTATTATGAAATATTGAAATTGCTGATTTTGATTTTTTGAGGTTACAACCATGTGTTTAGTATAGATTAGTAGTCATTAGTCTTATTTGTAGTTGTTTTTAAAAGAATATATATGTATTTGTTTAAATATGAAAAGCATAAAGCAAGTGTAGTCTGAAATACCATCATATTAGCCTATGGCTATTTTTGTTGAATTAAGCTAAACTTATTTAAAATTATTCACTTATGACATATTTGGGCAATTTTTTAGTGATCATCATGATTACTTGCTGTTCATGTGTTTTTAGTTGAAAACACCAGGTTTCCTTTTTAATGTCTTATCAAATGTGTCATTATGATTTATATACTTGTATTATTTGCTATCTAAATAAAATGTATACATATGGTTTAAATAAAAGTATGAGTTGTGGTTAGCAAAATCTTTAGAGTACACTATAACAATAACGAATTATGTTAATGTAAAAATAGTCAAGTATGTTATATAAAAATAGTGTACATGTTGATATTTGGAAAATTTAAGCATCAACATAATATATGGTCTGTTGCAAAATGAATTTGAATTGTCCAAGATGATTGTTCACTTTTTGACATACTTTAATACTTGTTTCATAATACTAGCAATGTTTATGCTTGTGTTATTTGCTTTCTAATACTATTCTGAATGTTTGTCGACTTGCACAATATTTTTTTTTCAGGATATGAAGAAGCATTCGACGCCCGAAGCATTGCCACCACCTCCGCCTGTGGTTCCATTGGGTTTAGTTCCGGCAAAAGTCAGCCATGCTCTAATGGCTAGACAGGGGTTTGGTACCAAAGGCCAGAAGATCTCTCTTGTGACCAACCATTTCAATGTGAAACTCAGCAGCACTAGTGACCACTTCTACCAATACAGTGTATCAACTTTACTCTTATACACACAATTGTATATTACTATTGTTCAAATCATCTTACATGTGTGTTTTACTGTCAAACAAGTGATGATTGAACATAATAGGCAGACTCATGCTCATTTTGCAAAAATTTGAGTGACTGATAAGCATTTCACTTGAAGCGTATGGTGGTTTAACATCTAAGCTAGTTATTTACTACTGTAAACAAAGTTTTTTAGCTACATGTTATTGTACAGAACTCTATCATAACGTGAACCTTTAAGATATGAAAAACTATAGAAATCTGCATCAAGTTGTAGTTTGGAAGAAAAAAAATGGCTTTGAATTTCTAAACATAATGTTACTATTTCTGTATGTTGTTTTAGGTGGCTTTGTTTTATGATGATGGGAATCCAGTTGAGGCTAAGGGTGTTGGCAGAAGGGTTCTTGACATGGTCCATAGTTTGTATAAGTCCGAGATGGGTGGGAAAGGTTTTGCCTATGATGGTGAGAAGACTTTGTTTACAGTTGGCCCTTTGCCCGACACTAAGCTTGAGTTCCCTGTTTTGTTAGAGAATCAGTCATCTAACAGGTAGATATTGTGCGATGTTTTCCTCATTTTTGATCTATTTTCGATTCTTCTCACTAATGAGCATGTGTTTTGTGCATAGAACTGTTCGTGGAGGCAGCCCGAAGGAGAATGACCCCAAGAGATCAAGGCGACCCCCTCAATCAAAGTCATATACTGTGCAGATAAGCTATGCTACCAAGATTCCCATTCAAGCTATCTTTAACGCTCTGCGAGGCCAGGAATCTGAACAATTCCATGAAGCTGTAAGGGTCTTGGATGTGCTCCTAAGACAACATGCTGCAAAACAGTAAGTCTTACAGTCTTAAAATGACTTGCAATTAGCTATAATTCTGCGAATTAACCTTAACCATGTTTTGTTTGGTATATGTGCACAGAGGTTGTCTTCTCGTTCGACAATGCTTCTTTCACATTGACCCAAAGAACTCCATAAGCATCGGAGGTGGAGTTGTGGGATGTAGGGTTTTCATTCAAGTTTCCGGGCAACTCAAGCTGGTTTGAGTTTGAACATGGGTAACAATCTATATTGATCCATCTGTATTACGGTTTTGAACATCTATATTGATTGATCATATTTGTTGATTGACTTGCAGATGTATCAACAACTATGATAGTCAAGCCTGGGAAAGTTGTGGACTTTCTTCTTGAGAATCAAAGCGTTCGAGACATAAGGGATATTGACTGGACTAAGGTAAGTTTGTATGTTTTATATTTTAAAAGCTTCTATTGAATCATATTCTTGGTTCTTGTTTTATTATTTTCTGGCTAACAGGCGAAAAGAACACTGAAGAGCCTCCGTATCAAGACTTTTCCTTCTAATCTCGAGTATAAAATCATTGGGTTGAGTGAAAAACCTTGCAGAGAACAGAAGTAGGTTCTGTTTGTATATATTATCTAACAATATCTAGGACAAAATAGACAGTAATCAATTTAAATACCTGAAAATTTGCAGGTTTACGTTGAAAGCAAAGAATGGAAACAGCCCAACTGAGCCAACTGAGATTACTGTGTACGATTACTATATCAAATATCGTGGTCAAGAACTTAGGGAGTCTCAATACTACCCATGCCTGGACGTTGGGAAACCAAAACGGCCGACTTACATACCACTCGAGGTAGTCTATTTACAAGCTGGTAAAACTGATTTTACAAATGATCTCTAGACTAACTTTACATTGTTTTTATTTTTTATTATCAGTTGTGTGAATTGATATCACTACAGAGGTATACCAAGTCACTCTCAAATCTACAAAGAGCCGCTTTTCGTTGAGAAATCCAGACAGAAGCCACAAGATCGGATGAGGACCTTGATGGGTGTAAGCTTCTTATAGAACATTTTTGAAAGGATAACTCAAAACCAGAATATATAGTGAGTGGCTGATAACATTATTCGTTAATCATTGCAGGCAATGAGACAAAGTAACTATAATGCAGATCCTCTTATCACTTCAACTGGCATCACAATAAGCACTACCTTCACAGAAGTTCAGGGTCGTGTTTTGGATCCACCAAAGGTATAATTTGTTTTCAAAACTCTCTTTGTTTGAACAATATGTTTCTTAACCATATGTGCTTTGTATTTATTGCAGCTGAAGTTTGGGAGTGGACCCGACTTGCTTCCTCGTGGTGGTCGTTGGAATTTCAATAACAAGGTCCTTTAAGTTTTGGTTATTTTACAACTTATTATAAGTTTCAGGTTTTTGCTCTAATTTTATAAATTTGGCTGCAGACATTTATTGAGCCGAAAGAGGTCTCATGTTGGGCTATTGTGAACTTTTCTGCACGATGTGACTGTAATAGCCTAAGGAGAGATCTACTTAGGTGTTCTCAGGCTAAAGGAATGGTTAGTTAGCTCACGGATCACACGTTGCATCTTTATTTTTTTGGTGTAAATACGATTTTTTAGATTGAGTTAACATAAAAAATGTTGTGCCATTCTTGCAGGGTCTTCAAGAGCCCTATTCTGTGTCGAAGAGAATCATCAGGCTAGGCGCAATCCTGCTCCTATTCGTGTGGACATGATGTTTCAAGCGATAAAGCGAACACTGCCAGGCCCACCTTACTTTCTTCTATGCATCCTCCCAGAGAAAGAATTCCGACATCTATGGTTTTCCCTTTTCTTGATCTTTTGCTACCTCAGAAACTGTTTTATTGGAATAGTAATCGAAAGTTTTGTTATGATGATAGGTCCATGGAAGCGAAAATGCCTAGTGGATTTTGGGATCATTACACAGTGTATTGCACCAACTCGGATTAATGATCAGTATCTCACTAACTTGCTTCTGAAGATCAATGCGAAGGTCTACATTTCAAGTTAAAGTAATTATTAGTTTCTTGTTTTTTCTTTCTGAAACTCATGTATGATCTTTATTAAATGATTTCAGACGGGTGGTATAAACTCTCTGCTATCAGTCGAATGTTCAAATTCAATACCATTAGTTTCAAAGACTCCAACCATTATCTTTGGAATGGATGTATCCCATGGTTCGCCAAGTCGCTCAGATGTTCCTTCGATTGCAGCTGTATGTTTTGCTTTTTATCCTAATTTCGTGACAAAATTCTGAATGTATTGGATAATATATAATATTCTCTCTTGGTATGTGTAGGTTGTTAGCTCGAGGAAATGGCCACTGATTTCTCAATACAGGGCATCTGTCCGTGCACAATCTGCTCGAGTTGAAATGATTGATGGTTTGTTCAAACCCGTATCACCTGATAAGGACGAAGGGATGATCAGGTTCAATTGATATTCTCGAAATTTATAAAACATTTCCAAATTGCTTTGAATTTTTAGTTTTAGATGATTGTTACTAACTAATGTTGCTGTGATGTCAGGGAGCTGTTAACTGACTTTTATACAAGTACTACTCGTCAGCTGAAACCACAACATATAATAATATTCAGGGATGGGGTCAGCGAGAGTCAGTTCAGTCAGGTGCTGAACATCGAGCTTGAGCAAATCATGCAGGTTCGATCGCTTAACTTTGGGATTTCAACTTATTATAGGGTTTGTAAACCAACTGAAAGTAAAAACTTTGTAATGTAGGCATGCAAGTTTATGGATAATAACTGGGATCCGAAATTCATGGTTATCGTGGCACAGAAAACTCACCACACCAAGTTCTTTCAACCCAATTCAGACGTCAACGTTCCACCAGGTAGTATCTGATTCCGGAAAAAGTATGTTTGAAAAGAACAAAAACTGAGTATTCCTGCGTGTTTTCAGGAACAATCATTGACAACAGAGTCTGTCATCCAAAGAACAATGATTTCTACTTGTGTGCTCAAAATGGACCCATTGTAAGTGTTGTCATACCATTTATACATAAGTTTCGGTTTATGATTAAATATATGGCGGCTAAACAATATGTTGGTTTCTAGGGACCACACGGCCTACACATTACCATGTTCTTCTTGATCAAATTGGTTTCACTACAGATGACTTACAGGAACTCGTTCATTCACTCTCATATGTGTATGTCTATCAACTTATTATTACGGTCTCAAAATTGTTCAAATTCACTCACTGTAATGTCTATGTTAAATAGTTAACTAGCTATTGATTTGGGGATTATGGATTTGCAGGTACCAAAGGAGCACAACTGCCATATCTGTAGGTGCGTAATTACCAGCCACTTTCCGCATAAAATGCATATATTACTAGTAGTTAATATCAAGAATCTAATAATGTATGTACACACATGTCTGCAGTTGCTCCGATTTGCTATGCCCACTTGGCAGCAGCGCAGATGTCACAGTTCGTGAAGTTTGATGACATGTCTGATGCAGCTTCCAGCCATAGCGGTGGTGCTGGTGGTAGTGCTAGCGGTGGTGGTGCTGGTTTCACCCAAATTCCGAAACTTCATGACAAGGTCTGCAGTTCTATGTTCTTCTGCTGAACATGACAAGGCATTTACAAAACTTTGAAACACGGTTTGTGAAGTTAGTCTGTTTGGATATTATATCAAACTTAGCATATTCAGTTAGTCATTTTCAGTTTCGACTATGGTATGCTGTTGAATTGAAAGTAAAAACTATGAGTGTGCCAAGAGGCTAGGATATTATGATGTTGGTAGTTAATTTGAACGTGCATTTGGATTATCTCTATGTTTTGCATGATATGGTTTCTTATATTCTGTTTCAAGATTATACCTTATGTAGAATTAACCACTTTGGTGGATATATAGATGCCTTGTTTAAAATCTTAGTGGACCCGTGAAATAGTTCATAGTGTTTGTGCTTGATCACTATTCTATGTGAGCCATAATTTTTATGATGCGCGTGTTATCATACAATAGTATCTACGCACTAGTTATAGTACATTGAATTATAACGGGTATAGTTGAGTTGTCTTGGGTTGACAGGTTGACAATATGACCCGCTTCATTAAATCCGAAATATGAGCCGTTAGAACTGAAAATGTAGTATTTATTGTTCATCAAAACAATATGAACCGATGAATGCAGTTTGCCATATTTTCACTCAACTGAACCATTTGACTTGTCAATATGGAATCTGTTAGTATTAATCTTGCAAAAGCAGCTTATTGCTACTCTCTCTATGTTTTTTTTACAAGAATTCTTTGTTATATAGTCAAACTTGTAGCAAATTTGTTCTATGCAGTGGAATATGTTAGATGTTTTATACATATTGCAACACAAGCCCGCATAGGTCTGTAATGCGTAACCAAATAAAAACTTTGTAATTTACTTGGAAAACCGGTTTTATAACCCATTACATATATTTATACTACAAATCCATGGCTTAAAATCATCAAAAGAATACAAAGAAAAAAAAAAAAAAAAGGCAAGTAGCCGTTATTCCAACGTTAAAAAAAACGGTTTCTAAATCGGTTAAACCGGTTTTTAGCAACGACTAGTTTGACGGTTTTTAACGGTTATAAGTTTTGAAGCCGGACTAAAACGGGTTAAAACGGTTATTTTAAAAACGGTTAAAACCGGATACATAACCGGTAAAAACCGGCCACGGTTGAAACCGAAACCGGTCTAACCGGTTCGGATAAAACATAACCGTTTTTGTTTTAAAACCAATTACGGTTAAACCGATGGTTAAAAAAATGGTTTTATACTTGCATCTCTATACATGATTGTAAATGTATATCTTTTCTATTCTTCGGTTAAATTCGGTTTCACCTTTCGTCGGACACGGATCTAGTAAAGGGTGAGGCCTTGAGGGTATGCATGTGCATAACATTTAAGCGCTACTCATAGTGTAAAATGTTTTTCTAATTTTTTTGGGGTTGGTTATTGGTATGTAAGTAATACATCTCTAGCCTCTAACCAAACAAATCTCGACCTTTCCGGCGGTTGGCTTTGGCCGACCGCTGGACCGCTTGTCTTTTTCCTTCCTAAATAATAGCCTTACCCATAGATCCGTCATCTCCCATCTGCCGCCGCCACCGCTATCTTCCGCTCGGATCCGGTTACCATCCGGCCTCTTCCGTCAGATCTGTTGTGATCCACCATCGATAGCTTCTTTGTATCCTTGGGTTTGATTCTAGATCTATTTGGTTTGCTCGCTCCTTTTAGGATGCTCAGTTTATCTTCTATGTATTTTATCCGTACTTTGTGTACTTTTGTCAAGCTACATCTTCATATGGTTGTGTCTACCAAAAGCTCACTTTGGTGATTCCACGCCTTGTATGGTGTTCTTTGTAACTGTCACAACTATTAGGGTGTATGCTTTCTTTTAACTTGTTGCCCGTGTATTTTGTTTGGCAAGTCGGCCGATTTTGCCCATTATGTTCGATGTAACTTGTTGTGTTCAAATTACCTCCATTTGTGAGGAGTGAAATGTAATCTCGTTCAAAAAAAAAAAAAAAAAAAGTAATACATCTCCTATTTTTATTTATTTTTTAGAGTAAAGCGCAAAATCATCCATGTGGTTTGCCCAGCATTGCAAAAAGCATCCTTGTGGTTGGCTAATTGCGGCGGCCTCCACGTGGAGGAAAGTTTTGATCATTTTGGTCCCTGGTTTTAACCGGTGTTAAGTAGATTCCGATTACACTTTAGCCCTTCGGCCAACAAAAGGTGTTAACACTTTACCCCGATTTTGGCCAACAACCGTTTATTTATCGCCGTGTTAATCCTTTAAACCATTTTTTTTATGTTTTAGTCCGTTTTTTTTCGCGTATTTACTCGTTTTTATGCGTTTTGTTTTTTTTTTTTTTAACAATATTCGTTTTGTCCGTTTTTTATTTATTTTTACGTATTCATACGTTTTTTCGTCAATTGTTTTTTACGTATTCATACATTTTCGTCATTTTTTAATATATTCGTCCATTTTTTTAATATTTTCGTCCGTTTTTTAACATCTTCGTCCGTTTTTTCGTTTTCATATTTTTTACGTTTTTAACATCCTTTTTTGAAGTGTTTGGAGTTGATTATTAAAACCACTTTGCTTCTTTAAATAATTAAACGGTCATAAAAATGCACCCGCTTATTTATTCTAAACTAAAAAGTTAAGCATATCTCGAATAGCATCAAAACATGTTAGGTTATCCCAAACACCCCTTTTATCAATAGTACAACTCTTTAAAGCACAAATTCACATAAGCCCCAAAATATCATAAACCCCAAAATATATAAGCACAAATTACAACTCCAACAAAAATATTCCCAGTTAAAATATTCCAAATTAGCAATACTAATAAACAAACTAAAACATAAATAAGGTTGTTTTTGTTTCCACTTATTCGGCTTATATTTCGAAGAAGAAGATTTTTGAAAAAGAATTTAAAAAAAAATGGAAAAAAAAAATTCCGATTTTTTTTCTTTTTTTTTGAAAAAAATTTCGGAAAAAAAAATTGGAAAAAGAATTCGGAAAAAAAATTCCGTATAAAACGTATGAAAATGTAAAAAGACAGACAAAAACATATAAAAAACGGACGAAAACATAAAAAAAGGGCCAAAACATTAAAAACAGAAGAAACGTTAAATAAATGGACGAAACATTAAAAACGGATGAAAACGTATAAAAACATATGAAAACGTCAAAAGACAAAAATGGATGAAAACGTAAAAAATGGAAGAAAACATTAAAAAAAAAGGGGGCAAAAACGTATGACTACGTAAAAATACGGACAAAACGTAAAAAAACAGAAAAAAGGTAAAGAATATGGACGAAAACGTAAAAAAACGGATTAAAGCGTGAAAAGCGGACGAAAATGTTAAAAACATACGATAAAATGGACGAAAACATATAAAATCGAACGTATAAAATCGTAAAAAGCGTAAAACAGAAACGTATTAAAGAAAGCGAAAATTTTAAGTTAGGATAAACCGCAAAATCGTCCACGTGGTTTAAAGGATTAATGTTGCAACGGTCGTTGGCCAAAAGGGGCTAAAGTGTAACACTTACGGAATCTACTTGCGGTTAAAACCAAGGACCAAAATGATCAAAACTTTCCTCCACAGGAGGCCGCCGCAATTAGCCAACACGAGGGCGCTTTGCAATCTTGGCAAACCACAGGACAATTTTGCAGTTTACTCTTTTTTTTTAATTTTATAATTTTATTTATATTATAACACCGCAAAATAAAGAAACATGACAAAAATTTAAAGTTTGATAAGTTAAAAGTAGTAAAACACACAAAAAAAAAAGAGTAGAAAACCATTAAAAATCCTATTAATAAAGTGGTAAAACTCACAAAAAAGTCTGAAACATAAATTTTAAAATTTGACAAGTCTAAAATAGTAAAAGTCAAAAGATTCGGAACAGAAAAATATATATATATATAAAATCTTTTCCTCTCAATAAGTGGGTGCTAGAGGGTATTAGTTATATTAAAAGTGTACGGAGTACCAACAATACCACATTTGTTTTTAGAATTTGAACACAAAGTGTACATGTTGTTCCCTATTCACTATCGTAAAAACAATTAAAGTATTAAAAACAGATAATAGTGAATCAATGATGAAGTAAGATGTAAGCAAAACACACCGATAAATTTTCAACATAATATTCTTTATTAGAAATCAATCAAAAGAATACATTACCCAAGTACTTGAATAGTACTTGGGATTGAAATGACAAAGGTTGGTACTCCTCACTAAGTTCAAAGCTAAGTCCGAACACAACTACTATGGAACCACTAAGATATCTCGGGGATGAGTTGTATTTGGAGGAGTGAAAGATGGCTTGTGTGTGTGTGTGTGTTTTACAATTCACAAACTTGATCTTTCACTCCATCTCTTATGCTATTTATACAAGTATGAGTTTTAACTTTATACTAAGTGACAACCGACATTTTGCAAAAGACAAAATCTTGATGTATTTTGTCTGTTCTAAAAACTATATCAAGTAAGAGACAAGCAACTTTCCATAAGTCGAATGATGACCGAGCACGATAGTTTGCCATTCGGGAAAGTTGACTTTGGTTGATCTGGACTTCGTCTTATCGATTCAAACTTATCCCGCCTTATCCCGCTCATTCTTGATCTTCATATCCTTTAGTCTTCTACTTGGTTTGTCTTTAGTGTAAGTAGGTGGTGAGGAGTTTAGGGATTGATGAGTTATTGTCATCACCCTTTAAGTTCCTCCTTACTAAGTGGAGAGACTTTATAACGAGTATCTCGAAGATGGCTCATCGAGAGGCTTGATGAGTGTGTAAATACTCATCATTTTTAGTCAATCTGAATCGCAAAACGTTTAAAATGCTCGAATGCATCAAAATCGAAAATATTCCAAAATTTCATTTTATATGTTTCAGATGCAAAATATTCAAAAGCGATGAAAATGAGCAAAGTTTGCATAATTGGCGGTTTAGTCCCCAAGTTTCTAAAATTGTCAAAATAGTCCACGAGTCCTAATTTCAAAGAAAAATCACCAAAGGTCCTTTTAAATCATAACTTGTCAAAATTAGTCCTTTGGTGAAAAATATCAAAAGTTTGAGAAAATTACAAGTTTGGTCCTCCAAGTTTGAAAATTGGCAAAATTGGTCCACGAAAATTGGAAAATGTTAAGTTTGGTCCTTGCATTATTGAAACTTGTCACTTTTAGCCCTTGGATCAACTTTGATGAAATGGCAAGAATGGTCCCTGAATTTGAAATTTACAACATTGGTCCTTGTTATTTAAGCCTTTTTGACCCTTAGACCCTTGTAAATCCAATTTGGACCTTGCCACCACTTGACCCCCTATCATATGCAATTTTGGACCCCCTTTTATATTAATACCCCGGTCAATCCAACAAGTCAAACAAAACACCACTTGGCGCCCTTTTTTCTTCCTTGCCATTCACCTCTGCAACACATTTCCTCCCATCCCCCCTCCTCACTATCCACTCACCTTGTTCCCCCCTCCTCCACCACAATCCAAGATACATTAAATGCTTCACCCTTCCCCTCACTCAACCCCTGATCTGCTTAAAACCATTTTCCCGCCAAAAACCAATCTATGGCCAACATTCACTTAAGTCATCCAATGGACCAAAATGATGGTGGGATAAAGTCAGAGACAAGTGGGGAGATGATTGGCATATAAAAAGAAGAAAGAGGAGTAGTGAAAGGGAGTAGTTAGTTTTTAAGTTTTTCTTTATGTCGTTTTTTTTAATAAATGTCTTAGTTCAATTTAAAATATGTAATCTTTTGTTGTTATGATTCAAACTCAAGTCAAGTTATCCTTGTAATCTGTTTTAAGGATCAATTTCAAAGTTTGGTTAAAGTTGTTGTTCTTGTGTTTCTTGTTGGAATTTTCAAACTCATGCTCTATGTTAAAGCTTCCAATAGCTTCTTTTCTCATTCGAACAAGTGAATTTAAACTTATTATGGCTTTTGATTAGCACGGGAAAGCAGATTTCAAAGAATTCTCATTTATAGTCAACAAAAGTCAACCAAGAGGAAATTTTGGTTAGCGATTGTTGGATTTGGATTTATGTAATCTTGAGCATGGATTTGGGTTGGAAATAACTTAGTGTAGTGATCTTGGGTTTTGGTTTTGGCAAGAACAAAAGTCGGACATTTGTAAGCATATGTCCCATTTACATTTCCATCTCGGTTTGCGGTTTGTGTTTGTTTTGCATTAGTGGTTAGAAATAGTTTAAGTTTGTTTATTTAATGATCATTATAGTAATTGAGCTTAGTTTGATCAATGGCATAAACCGCTTTATCGGTTTGGATAGTTTTGATTGCATATTTGTCCATACAGTAGTGTTTGGATTTCTTTGTTTGCTTTGATCCGAGGCTAGTTCAATGCTTAACTCTTGTTGTTATATACTAGTTTAGTTCATTTAAGCTCAAATCATCTTCATTTTGCATCACCACTACCAAAGTCAAAATTCCATGTAAACTGTCCTTATAGCTTAGCTGTTGTAATGTTGTCAAAACAAAAGCGATTTTGTGCTTAAGCATCATAGACATAGCTTGCGATGGGTGTAATTCATCTTAATATATCATTTTCAGTTCACAAATCAAGATCAAAGTTCCATTTGGTCAACTTTCCATGTTTTTATCAAAAGTCAAAATCAAAACCGGCCACAAACCGAGTGGATTTTTCATGGGTTCATTCTTGGGTCATTTTAGTGAAACTTGTGGCTTTTAGGATTTCTCTTGGTATATTTTATCATTGTCATTTTGTCAAATTTTGTAAATTTTCTTAAGCTCTAAAAGAGCTTGTCAAAATGGGACTAAGTTGTACTGTGTAGGAACCGAGCTCTGAGGTTTATGCACGATTTGCGAGCTTGTGCAAAGCTCATAAGAGCTTCCCAAAGTCCGCCTTTGGTTTTTAATAGCCAGCCAGGTCTTGTTTAGGATCCCATATTTGGTTTTAGGTTTTAGCTTATTGGTTGGCTTATTTTTAAGCTCAAAGTAGACCCTTTAAACTGTTTTTAGCCAAAAGTTCACATCATCAAATCTTTGCAAGTTGCAATACAGAGGTTATAGATAGTTGTTTTCTGTTGCATTTTGGTTCTTTAAGCTTATTTAAGCTTCTGTTTTAGTTTGGTGCTTATTAGTATCCATTTGCTTATGCAAAGTGCTTATTTATAAGCACTTGGCACATCAGTTCCTTATTCCTCCACACAACCCCATGTTTTTCCATTTTTCCTAGCTTCCGAATATAATTTCAGAGTTTTCCTGTAATTTTCAGATTTTTCCTAGCTTGTTTGCTATTTTTCTTAATTTAAATTAGTTTTTAAGCATTTTTAATTAGCTTTAAATACAATTAATTAAGAAAAGGTTCAAAAATAATTTTTCATTTTTTAAGATAAGATAAATATAAAAGACAAAAAAATATTTTCTAGATTTTCTTAGTTAAATTTGTATTTTTAATAATTTAATTAGTTTTTAATAGTTTTAATTCATAAAAATAGAAAAATAATCGAAAAATACAAAAATAGTTTTGAAAATTCTATTTTGTTATTTTAGATTTTTCCAATCATAATTTTATTTTTCTAGCCTTATTTCCTATTTTCTTGTATTTTAGGTTAATATTTAATAGTTAAAAATAGTTTTAAATTAATAATAATTAGATAATTAGTTATAAAAATAATTTTCTTTTTCTAAAATTTTCTTTTATCATTAGGATTGTAAAATGTCATTTTCATATTTTTAGGACCTTTATTTCTTAGATCTCACTTTTTATTTTATGCGTTACGTAATTTTATTTAAACGTAAGTTTTAAGTTTTAAACGCTCATCAATTTTAAAAATAGTGATAGCGTTTATTTAATAGTTTTATCTTTTTAATTTCCTTTATTTTGCATTTAAGCCGTTGTAATTTGTTGGCTTTTTCTCGTAGTTATAATATCATTCAAATCCTTTTTTCGTTCAAATCTCACGATCACTATTCGTCGGGTGATCCATTGCATAGCTTTCGGCTGGGACATAACGACCGGAAACCCTATACTCCTCGGATCTTCATTGAGTTCGTGTCTTAACCCTTTAAGTTTCTTACGATGCGCCATTCTTCAAGTGGCGGGCTTGAGTGAAAAAACTTGACGGTTGCACGGATCAAATATGCACTCGATGACTGTTAGTGTTTAACGGTCTAAATACTTAGGGTATTTTCTATTCAAATCCTAGATTAAGGAGTTTGGGTATTCTTGAACCCAGGTCTCCCCTATTTGGATATACAAATAGCCTAAGTGTTTGATCGATGTAAGTGAGCAAATGGCTTCTTTCATAATTGAATGTACTAATGAATACAATAGGAACACTAAGTATTTTGAAAAACATACATCTTTTATTGATCATATTACATGGTTCCTATCACTAGTACAAAGGATAAAACAAAATGATGTCAATCAAGGTGGATTCCCAATGCTTCAAGCTTTGGCTTCTTCGAGGAGTGCTTATTTGTCATGGTGCTCTCTTATCTTGGCATTCGTGTCTTTGCGAACGACATTTCTTTGGAGTTTGGATTTGAGAGGCCACGGAAGATAACTAGCCATTGTAGACACTCTGCAAGATCAATGTCACTCCACCTTTGGAATCTTGGGTTTCCATAGACATCGATGAAGAAGAGTCCTCTTCGGGCTCTTCTATGCAAAGACAGATTGACAAACTTTACACCTTTAGGTAGCTCCTGTTGCATTCAAGTCCGAGCACTTTGATCTCGGTGGAACTCAACCTCTTTCGTTTGCCATGTGATGATTGAGGTTGAGATCCTTGAGGTGCGATTAAAGCGGTGAATCCCTAGTTGTCTTGGTGCATCCCTCGTCTTTCATACCTTTTCTTTGAGCATTTTCATCAACTCCTTAACCACCGCGTTACGCTTCTTTTCAATGATTGGACCAAGCTCATCGAGTTCGGTGATCCCAAAGTCGGTGAATTTGGGGATCATGAACCTCAGTGTCTTTATCATCCCCAGCAGACATTCATTGCGGTGGTTTAGACTTGGGGATGATTCGACATCGATGATTTTCTCAGCGGCCTATACGCTTGTCATTGACCAATTGTAGTGGTCAATTCTTCCTTCTTGATGGCTCTGACTTTTACATTTCTTTCTTCCAACCGCTTTCTCATTTCACCATTTGAGATGCTTGAGCATCTTTGAACTTCATCTGCTGACCCTTTTGAAGCTTCTTTGGATCAATTCCCATATTCTCGGCTTCCTCGAGAACGACTTGTACCGGTGCTTCTTTGCTCTTTCTCTTTCTCGGCTAGTTTCTTTTCCTTTCTTCCTTTGCAAGATAGGCACTTATTTGTTGTGGTGTGGCGGTACTCGGTGTTGTTGATCATGTAAGGGATCTTCTCGGGCTCGGAGTTTGCATTATGCCTTTTCCTTTATCTGGCCCGAGGAAGATGATGCTACCAAGGGTGGCGTTGTTGTTGTTATGGGTGTAATCCTTTGTCATTGTTAATGTTGTTGTAGATGTTGGTGGGATGATGATATGGGTGTTGTTGAAACAAGTGGGATTGATGAAATTGGTACAACATGGACTGGTTGGTGGCTCCCCTCGGTGAGAGGAAGTATCTTGATGGTCTTCTCCCCTCAACTGTTGCGGCAGCCTTCGGTGAGAGCAGAGTTGTCTCTAACACTGGGGAGTTTGGGTGGCTTGACCTCAAGGCTTGGTAGATCTCCGTGACCATAGCCTTGATGTAGATGTATCCTTCGAAGACCGGTGACCTTTTACGCTAGAGTAGCACGAGAGAGTTCCAAGGCGGTCATTCTTGGCCCAAGATTCCAAGCCATTGAAGATGATGCCTTAGCCAATGTGGTCACTGAGCATCCAAAGAACCAGTGTTGCACAAGAGATCGAATCAAGGCGAAGACCACGAACATTGGTAGACTTTAGCATATTGATTAGTTCAATGAGGTGCGAGTAATTCTTCAAGTAAGCCTCGGTAGCCTCCGGCACTTTAGAGTTGAGTGTTGGGTCTTCTTTGACAGCATCCCTGATTTCATCAATTGTAACGCCACAAGTCTGAAGGTGCTTGATAAACTTAACCAGGTTTTCATCCAGTCTATGAAGATGTTGGTACATGAAATCCCTGTGTTCATCAGTGTTGGCATTGAAAGTGAGCACATCATACTTTAGATCAGCATAGCTGGCAGCAGCTTCAGTGTGTTGATCCCACAATGTGTCAGTGACCCCAGAATATATCTTCCTTGAAGCCTTTGTGATCCACTTAACCAGCGTCAGTGGAAAAACATTGTCAAACCCTTTGAATTCATCAGATGAAGAGTCTGAGGAAGCAGAAGAGTTATCATCAGCTTGAAAAGGTGATTTCTCAGGCTTCGTTGGATCAGGCTGAGATTCTTGTTCATGTGGTTGAATCTCAGCGTCCATGTCTTCCCCTGCTGAGAGTATGCCATCGTCACTGTCAGCAAGTTCATCATCAGAAAATAGGATATCAGTGACCTCAGCAACAGTTAACAAAGTGGTGGTGATGGGTTTCGTGTCGTGGGTGGTATGTTTCCCCCGAGTCTTTGTCCCCAGTGACCCTCGACATCGGTGGGCTTCAGATGCCTTCGCCGGAGTCGATTGGTGGTGGGTTTCGTGTCGGCTGGTTGTTTCTTTCCTCCGAGTCTTTGTCCCCTGTGACTCTGAGACCGGTGGGTGTTTGCCTTCGCGGAGTCAATGTGATTAGATCCCTATCGGCGGGTTGTTCGGTTCCTACGAGTCTTTAGGATCATTCGGTTGGCCTTGAGACAAAAGTCGTGATTTGCGAATGTCATCCTTGGGCGTTGTGGAAGGCGCTCCCTAGCGGGTTGTATGTTTCCTCGGATCTTGGGAGTAATAGTTGGGCCAAGGGCACCGATTGTGATTTATCGGTGTCATTCGTTGTCACCGGGTGGATGTTGCTTGGTCTCCGGTGGGTGGCGGATCGATCTTGGGCTTCTTTTGCCTTTTGGTCATGTTCACGAAGCCTCGGGGCCCGAGACTTGGGTTTGGTCTTAGTCCCGATCGAGACTTCCCTTTCTCTTTTAGGAGCGGGGTTAGGAGACATTGAGTCCTCCAGTTGTTTACAACAACCATATAGGCCGTCAATTTGATATTAGTGACAAGGGATGGGTCCTTTTGAAAATTAGATTGACTCGGGATGCCAAGTAAAGCACAATATTTTTGTTCCCGAGGATAATTGCAACCCAAGAACACTTGTAAAGCACTAGAGACAAACCTAGGATACGAAACATATTTCGTCCTAGTTTTGCTCAGTAGCTTAATTCTGAGATCACTGTAAATGATCTCACCAATGTCGACAGTGACCCCATTCATCAAGCGGTATGCCATCATCAACCGAATAGAGTTAACTTGTTCGGTGGATGAGTGGTTCCGCCGAGGACACGAATCACAAAAGTGAGCAGGATCCTCCAAGCCACATGAAATGAATTCTTGGTGGTGGGGTTCGTCCAAAACTTTGGATCCAAAACAATTTGTTTTAACCCATCCTTAAGCGTGGAGGGTTCGGGATGGGCAACATAGACTCCATTATTATAGTCTAACCTGTTGAAGTACAAAAGTTTTATAGTCCAGGTGGTGATTGTTCCCGTTAAAAGATGAACGATGAGATACTCCCTGAGTGGTCTAAGGTTTTTCTCATCGATGGGGTGTCGGGTCAAAGGCCATAGTTGTTGCCCAAAACTCCACGAGGAGGTTTTGCATGCAGTATAGAGGACACCGAACAAAGACCGTTTTCGTGGGCAATTGAATAAAATTTTCATTATGTCCTTATAGTTTGGGATATTTTGGGGTATTCAAAATTGCCTATGACATTGTTAGTTTTAAATTCAACATTCGAGATCCCTACCATCGTGGTGCAACCGAAGAGATTGTGTTCTTGCCATTTCCAATAAAAGGTTTTAGGGTTTTGAAAAAAATATCTTGACAAGAACAATCAAAGAGTTTTAAATCTCTTAAGTTTGTGATGAAAAGTTTTTAAATGTTTGAGAGAAGATTTTTTGAAAAAGGTTTGAAGAACACAAAGATTTTGGGTTTGAAAGAGTATTTTGACGTTTGTTGCAAAAATACTTTGTGTATGTTTTAATGATTTTGTGAGGGTATTTATAGAGTGATGAGAGGGTAGTTTATGCACAAATGTGGATTTATAAAGTCCGTTTTGAAAACGTTTCAATTTCCACATTTAATGCCACCACTCCACTACCCGATAAAATCCGGTTTTCAAGGAAACAGTAATGCATGCAGTAAAAGTGCACTTTTGCAATAATAAAATATCCATGGATATTTCATGTGAGGAGGCATTTAATGCCAAGTTGGGTGAGGTAAGGTGTTGAGAGACCCTTGACTTGGATGTGATAAGACAATGAGACATATATTCCTATATTAAATTGGCATGGTTACTAACCTAGGACATTTAAGTAAGCGATACTTGGTGCATTTAGTTACTCATTCAATGCTCGATGTCTAAAGTCGGGGTCCCCGAATGAGTCTTACTCATTCGGTGAGAGGGTTGTTTTGGGGTATTGTTCGGGGAGGATGAATCATTTCGAGAAAACTTACCGAGATTGGGATTAGTTTTCGAGTTCTTGACTTTCGATGTCTAGCATTCCCAATTCGACTTCGGTCTCTCGAAGGTAGGTTCATCTAAAGGTTTGGTGAATATATCGCCAAGTTGACATTCGAGAGGGATGAAATGAAGTTCTATGTCTCCTTTCATTATGTGGTCCCCGATTGTGACAACTCGTAATTTCGGTCATTTATCAAACTTTGAAAATTTCACTATTCATCTCGGAAAATTACTATTTATCATTTTACTATTCATCATTTTTTAAGTCGGTTTGAGACTTTGAGAGGTTATTTCAAAATTTTAATATTCACGAAACACTATTCATTCCGGAGAAAATCACTATTCATGATTATTATTCATCATTTTCAGTAAACTAGGTTTACGAGTATCGGTCGCATAATCGTGAGGGTTAAGTTGCATATTCATGGAACATCATTGAAAACATTTCATATAGACTAGAGTTAGTCTACATATCATCAGTAACATCATTTTCATATTAGTTCATGCATGGGTTTGCATATTTCATTAACGTATATTTATTTATTAAATAAACGCTATCGCACGATCATTTATTTTGAACAATTGATCCGACACTTCCAACAATTATCCAGATATATTTTTTTTATACTCATTTTAAGACTATAAAAATTATATTAGTAGTTTACCCGATGTTTTGAATTTATTTTGGTATATAAATTGTTACATATATATTCTGACGGTTTTCGTAAATTCTATTCGATAATTATATAATCACCCGATACTTGTGAGAAATACATTTTTATAATTTTATGACTTTGATATATTTTATTTTGTTCCGTTAAAATTTATTTCTAGCCAACGCTACATTTAATAATTAATTACATGTACAAAATATACATTATACATAACTTAAAATACATTTAATTATCAAAACTATATCAAATCCTTTCCCCTAGTCATCCTTTTTATTAATTAAACTTGTCCTAGAAGTGTACACATACTCCATTTTGGCTAGATATTTATACAATATACAAGTAATATTTATTATGACTCATACTAAGTTACTTACACTTATACTAAATATCTAATAGTAAGAAAACTTTATCATCATTATCTCTTTTTCATTTTGGTCGACCAAGGCTAGAACACAAGAAGAAACCATTTATTTTTCAAGCTTCAAGTATTAATCAAGTCTTAATAATAATCTAGTTAGGGTTTTGAAATAAAAACCTCAAGATTATTAAGTATACTTTGCTCAAAAACTCTTCAATCACTCAAGTAAGCTTCAACTAATTTTTCCTACTCTTATAAACTAATTCTTGATATATTTTTATGATCTAGTAACAAATCATGCAAGTATTATATGTATTCATACCACTTTTTACTTGTTTTTATTACTTATAATGAATATTAACTATCCTATAATTATTCCCATGAAACCTATCATTGTTGATGAAGTTTAGGAACCCATGACACCCTAATAAGGTGTAAGGTAGGTTTAAAATAGTTTTGGTGTTGATTGGAAAGGGTTAGAACAAGTATTACACTAGAAATATCACTTTCGACAACTTAAAAATGAGGTCTGATCGTTTTTGTTAAATCTGGAAATTTCATCAGGTCAAGGATTATTTTTGGCTAAATATTCAGAAAATAGACTTTAAAACGAAACCGTGGTCGCTTGAACGGGTTAAAACGGATTTATAACGAAGAAGTTACGCTATTTTCAAGTTTAACGACGAAAACTTATTTTCAGAAAAATTCAAAACTGTTAAGGTATTTTTAAGGGGCAAAAATGAGTTTTAAGCGTTATCTAAATGAGTCGATTTATCAAAAATATATTAGTATACATTAATACGAAACCAATGATATATAAAACGTAGAAAACGGACTTATAACGACTAAGTTACACGCGTTTAAATAAGGTTATCGTAACTATTTTATACAAGTATAAACACTTATATATTTTCTATTAGTCAAAATTGTTGCATGCAAGTAACCATGTTTGGAGTCGTTTTCAAATCGATAGAATACTTTTGAGAAAACGATGTCTTCTAGTAAAGTGAGTTCACCTAGCCTATTTTCCAAAATGTTCAACCGTTAGTCAAACGGAGTTGTAACGAATAAAATACGGTACTCAAACTTTGCAAAACTAACCTTAAATAATATTTTTAGTCCGACTACCCTACTTCATCTATACTTTTCTCTATGATCGAGACTTCTATGATCAAAAGTTATATGCTAAGACTTTTAGATATCGCTGCAAGCTTTCCAAAACCATTGAGTTTGTTTCCTAACACTCGATATTTACCGATTACGACTAGCTTTACGAGGCTACTTAGTCATTTCCATGAGTTATCAAAGTATATTATTTTCGACGAAAAACCATAACTTCTTGTTAAATTACTAAACAACTATCGTAGGATGTTGTTTCAACGTAAGTACTTGTAAAGTTATTTATAACATGGCGTGATGTCATAAACGTATATTTCGACGATAAACTTTATTTTCAAATGCACAAGTGGTATGGATATCATTAAGTTTGCATGCACAACATTGTTTCATGACTTATATTAGATCATATCATTCATAATAGGTTGCGGTTTGAGATTACGCCTCATTTCAGTGTATCCACTTTTGCCATCATATCATTGTATCAAGTGAGTCATAGCCCTACTCTTTAATACTTTTATTAAACTCTTTGGGGAGATACATGCTACAACTTTGTCATGATCATAATTGTTTCAAAACCGAATGTTGTACCATATCTATTGTTCTTGATTGTGTGCTATTGTTCTTTGTCGAATTATGTGCTATATCCGTTGACTATCGATACATTGAGTCATGTACTATTGATTATGTGCTATGGTTCTACGTCGAGTTATGTGCTATATCGGTTGACTCGACATCGTCCAGTCGTTGATAACGCCACACGCCGTTGATCGGGGTCAAGAAAACTTCCTTTTCTTCGAGCAAGTTTTATAACACCCCAAGCAATGAACCTAATCGTTGTAGTGTAGTAATTAGGGTAAGCCACCGGTATTGATATCGTTCTCTGGGAATAGGAATGCTAGTAAGGAGTTACTACGCTAAGGTTAAGGTTGAGGAAGATTATTTTTATCTTTTTATATTTTATGAAAATGGAAAGGTACGAATCTCGGGTATTGGATTTGGGGGTTGGTATTTCTACCGATTACTCTACTATTATCTAATTATCTAAACTAAGGTTGTGGGAGTCTATGTCTAATTAATGTGTGCTCGATGATAGTTTAAAGATGTGTTTACTTAGGTTGTATTACTCCTTAATTATCTCCTATTGATGGTTGAGTTGTCACGCCTTATTCTTAATTGCGTTGTGTGTCTAAAGTTGTAGGGTATGTTTCTCCTAACTCTTTGAACTTACCAAAGGGTCTCGCCTACAAACCCACTAGGGATGATAAACTCCTACTCTAAGGCGCTCTTTGGATGGTTTAGCCTACAACTACTCGGGTAATTATATTCTAAGGTTCACAAAGATGAATCAAGCATTATACACAACGAATGACCTATCGCATTACTAGATCATTAATCAACTAAGATAAGAAACAACCAATCAATATTCAATAATTAAGTTTCATACTTTCTAAGCAAACACACAAATAAATTAGCTTGACATGGAAAACATGCAAGCATACACACAAATAATCAAAGACATAATTGAATTAATGAAGTAAAGACTTATCTTGATGTAAGATAGGGTTTAAAACCCTAAAATATCTGACAAGACACCTTAGGTTCGGTTTTAGGTTTTACCCAAAAGACTCTCCACAAAGACCGAAAATTCGGATTCTATATATAAGATTACATATGCGACGGCGCCACCTTATGTTTCGTGGACGCCGCCGTGTCGCCGCCATTAGGGTTTCGTCTTGGCCACGTTAACCTTGCGACGGCAAGCACCTTATGTCCGTGACGCCGCCCTCTTCGTACCGACGTCGTCGGATTGCATCTAGGCCGCCCGAGTAGCGACGGCCTACTCTTTTACAACCGGACGCCGCCGCTTGAAAATATGAGTTTTGTTCCGGACCGTCACAACAATTTTGGACGGCGTCGCTTATTAGCAGTGACGCTGCCGCCTTCTAATTTCAAAGAATCATGAGTGTCTCGATTTTGACTTTGGCCATTTTCTTCATATATTCGCCTTTTCGTCCAAATAAGTGCCATTCCAAGATTTTGCCTTCAAGAGACCTAAAATGAAAAGGAACGATATTAAGCAATAACGGATACAAAAGTGATCAAATAAGGACTTAAACGACCCTCAAAATGGTACCTTTTAAAACCTTATCAAATATCCCTACACTTGTTATTTGCTTGTCCTCAAGCAAATGTGCTTTTAGCCAATTAATTTATAAGTTAGGGGTCATGAAGCATTAATTCAAAATGGTCCACAACACATATAAGCCCAAGAAAGTCATAACAAGCACGGAATTACATACTAGCACCTCACATGGGGTGTTTGGATACTCACATCTCTCTCGGTGTATATATGAAATATAACAAATAGGAAATGGAAGATAAACACTCATTAACCGGTCCTAGTACATAGATTACCATAGGCTTGAGAATAGATCAAACCTCCATCGCTTATGAAGTAACCTAGGAAAGACTATCAAAGAGGTCTTTAAAGGGTTGTAATGTTAGGCTTACGGTAGGGAAACAAAGGGTTTGGTGGGATAGGCTATTTAGTGGTGGCAAGTCAAAATCTCTATGTTAAATGCATATGAAGAATGGCTGCTAAGCCAAGACTCGACACTCTAAACTCTAGATAACCTGAAATAAATAAACATAAATTTAAAGGATAGATGTAGGATGGTAGCTCTTTTTTTTTTTTTTTTTTTTTTTTTTTTCCATACACTTTTACTCTACCATCCTCTACGATAACATCAAAATACTAGGGATTTATAGGCATATCCCTACACTTGAGTTTTTATTACTCTAACACTAATTTGACCCGAATTGAAAAGATCAAAACACTTGGGGTACATTATTATGCAAACAAAGGAATTTGAATTTTAACGCTCCATTCCCGTCATTTCATAAACTTTAACTTTTCCCATGAATCCCAATCATCCCAAAACTGTATACAAAGGATATGACTCGACTTAGCAACTTATGCAAGCAACTAGATAATTGAACTAAGGGTTTAGGTGATAACAAAACATTTGCACTAAAAGTGAGTGCATAAGGGTAGGCTAAGGCGATTGGGTGTATATTTGGGGTGGGGTGTAAACAATGCTCTTCATTGATATTTCGGAAAACCAAAACATCACGAGAACCGCGAAAAGGATAGGCTCGAGGGGTTAACTAGGGTATCGTGTACTAAAGATGAGTACAACGCAAAGGGTGTGGGGAATTACTCAACCGATGTGGAAGAAGTAATTATATTACGGTATCAAACAAGGGTTATCCTAATGCCTCTTATCATTTAGTTATTCCTAACTACACAAGTGTAGCCTCACATGCGATCTCGGAATGCATCACAAAACAAGTTATAGAATCTAATATACTACCGGTTCACACTCTAAGCATTGAAGATGAATGCTTTAATTCCTACTAATCTAAGGGCGATCCTCACATTTTTGGTGGAATTTGGGTGGTAAAGGGTTTTGTGCTAGTCATGCAACTTCCTATCCATGAGACGCTTTTGTTAAGACTAATGGCCCACCCTATATGTCATAAAATTTTAAATTTGGTGCCAAAATTACCCTAACCGACATTTTCTCATGGTTTATTACACAATCACAATTGGACAAAGCAAATAGTCAAGGATAAGCATAGTTTCAAAGTTCCGCTTTATTTTCCTCCCTACATTTTAAACCGAACATTGTCCCCAATGTTCCCGAAGTATCAAAGTTATGATAAAAGAAGGTAATTAAAACGAAAGAAACTAATACTCCCCGATTAGCTCGGTAGGATCCGTGTAAAGTGGTGGTTAAACTTTTCAAGAAGAATTATTAGTGAAAAGCTCCTTCCAATCTTATGTAACTTCTTCTTGACAAACTAAACCTCGCACACTTGAAGAAAACAACGAGACCTTCGCGTAAAATCGCGGTAATAATATATATAAGACTCGATTTAAACTAGGATATAATGCTTGTGGAATGGATGTTATAGAATTTCTAAGAAAATTCTGACATCGAAAATTCCAAAATTTATAAGTAGCTCGTAAAACGAAAAAGTAATCTCGATGTTTTTACTCCTTCCAGCGACCGTCAGTTGCAATCCCGACCACAAAGTTATCCTCGACAAAATCGGTCTGCGATTTTCGGAAAAATTCGAAAATTTACATCTTTAGAATCGGAAAATTTCAAAACATCCATTATGACTCGACACAAGCATTTAACTCGAACAAACAAACATAAATATCTTTTAGTTAATTGTTATTCTCATGTTTACGCTTTTGAAAACGTGTGTAATCCTCCCTACACTTATCCCTTATGTAAAATACCTTTACATGCAATTAAGACGAGGTTAAAAACAAAATAAAGCATTTTTACAAATTTAAACATGAGGATAAACAATTAATAAAAGATATAAGACACTAACAAGCAAACAATTAAGCATGGGTTGCCTCCCACGAAGCGCTTTTCTTTATTTAAGAGTCTTGTAGCTAGACTCATAGTCGTGCTCCTACGTACCGATATACGTAAGTCTATCCTCAACAATGTCGTAAGGATCAAACTTATCATTCAAGTTCCTAGTAGTACGCTCGTTAAATATGCCTTTTCAAACATCTCACCATCGGGATCATAGATTTGTATCCTAATGTGCCCTCTCCATTACCATCACTAGGTGGTCTATTCCAATCCCACTTGTGTTCGGATTTCTCAACTTTCCACTTATTCATGACAAGGTTAACGGCAAGCTTCCTAGGAACTCGATCATCTTCCTAAATACTAAGGCCCTCGAACGGGTTCACTTCTATGTCCCTAGCCATTTCTTTTTCTTCAAAGTTGCACGCACCAGCGAAGGCTTTATCTAGGTAAAAGGGTTGGGGGCCTATGATGTTCTTATCAATCCAAGGTCCATATCTAGAAGGCTCTATCCAACCCTATCTCTTGTGGGACTTCCTCATCCTTGTAGTAATGATGCTTTTTAACATCGTGAAACGGATCTAGCACTCCCTCCCTACCACTATTTTGACATCTTACAATCGATGATGGCACTAGCGGTAGCTAAAAATCCTCTTCCAACTAGTAATGGGCATGTCGGGTCCTTATTCATGTCTAGCACATGAAAGTCGGCCAAAAGAGTCAACTCTCCTACACGTACTACCATGTCCTTTATTATTCCTACCGGACGTGCTACACTACCGTCCGCTAGACCTAAGATGGTTTCCGTTGGTTCAATTTTACCTAAGTTAAGGCTTCTATGGAGGACAACGGAACAAGATTGATGCATGATCCCAAATCGGCTAGAGCATCGAGTGGTTTCGAAGTTCCAAGTTCACACGAAGAGTAATAGTCTGGATCGCCTAACTTTAGGTAAGTTGTTTCGCACAAAGGCGGACCCATGTTTTCCAAGCCTAAGTTCTAACTCATATTTTTCTTTAAAGCATTATAGTAAGGTGCATGAGCTAAGACTTCAAGAATCGGTTTTTCTTGATGGAGTTCCTTGTACCTCCTCTAAACTAGGTTCGATTCTTGGTCGACGGTTTCTCAAGAGTAGGCTCTACCAAATGTGCCGGCCTTGGTACCTCTTGGATGGCTTGGAACCCTTTTGATAGCATTTACCGAGTGAACTGCTGGGTGAGGGCATGGATGCGCACTCCCATGGTGAACTAGAACATGAAGTCGATGCAATCGAATTCACTTTGGGTTCTTTATGGTATCACTGGGAGTGCTCCAACTTCCCGCCCATTGAAGGCTTTTAAGAGGGCATCAAGCTTGGTTGTCATCTCGCTTTGTTTTTGCTTAAAATCGGCTTCAAGCTTATTCAATCAAGTTTCGATGACAAAATCTAGATGCAATTGCCTCAAGATTAGCGGGGTTCCCAGTATAAAAGAATTGACCCTAGTAGGCTTAACCAGATGAGCTTTGGGGTGTGCTTGAGTTTTGGTTCCACTTAAGGTTAGGGTGATTTCTCCATGAAGGGTTGTACGAGTTTCCTAAGTTGTTTTGTTCTGGTTTGAAAGTGTACCACTTTCTCCCGCCTGGCCGGCACGTATGGAGGCGTAGTCAAAAGCTTGTTCGAGAGCCTTGTGCAATCACGAGTATCATGGGACCACCGCATAACTCACAAGGTAGAGTGATTTGATTCACTTGTCGTGAGGACTTAGGATTTTGTAGAACTCATGAGGAATCTAACTTGATCTTCAAGTTCGATCATCCTACGGCCGGGAGGAGGCAAGGAGATTGCTTTAACGGTTTGGGCATGATAAGGTTTTAAAAGGTACCTTTTGAGGGTCATTTAAGCCCTTATTCATCACTTTTGTATCCGCTATTGCTTAATATCGCCTTTTCACTTTTAGGTCTCTTGAAGGCAAAATGTCGGAATGATGCTTATTTGGACGAAAGGCGCGAATATATGAAGAAAATGGCCAAAGTCTAATCGAGACACTCAAAGTCATTGAACATAGAGGCGCACGCGCCATCAATATATCAAGCGACGCCGTCGGTGAAGGCATTTTGCGACGGATCGTAGGCGAAATTGCATGTTTTCGCGGACGACGCCAGTTCTAAAGGAATAGGCTGCCGCTACTGTGATCGCCTAGATGCGCCAAGACGACGCCGAGTCAAGGGACGGCACCACGGACATAAGGTGACGCCGCCGCAAGGTTTACGCGTACAAGACGAAACCCTAATGACGGCGACGACGACGGCCACGAAACATAAGGTGACGCCCGCGTATGTAATCTTATATATAGAATCCGAATTTTTCGCTTTTGGTGTGTAGTCTTTGGAGTGAAAACCTAAAACCGAACCAAGGCTTTCTTGTGCAAGTATTTTAGGTTCTAAACCTATTATACATCAAGATAAGTATTTACTTCATTAATTTAATTATGTCTTTGATTGATTGTGTGTATGCTTGCATGTTTACCATGTCCGCTAAATTACTTGTGTGTTTGCTTAGATATATGAAAGCTAGTTGTTAATTATTGTTAGGTTGTCTCTCATCTTAATTGTAATTGGCTTAGAGTGCGATTAGGCTATCGCTGTGTTCAATACTTGATAAATCTTTGATTGTTTATGAATGACTTAGTGGATTTCGTTTACTAAACCCAAAGATAACCTCAAAGTTAGTTTATGAATGACTTAGTGGATTTTGTTTACTACACTTAAAGGTGACTTCAAAGAGTTAGGGAATGCACACCTTACAACCTTAGAAATCACAACGCAACTAGGAATAAGGACGTGACAAATCAACCATCAATAGGAGATAATTAAGGAGTAGTAAAACCTAAGTAAACACATCTTTAAACTATCATACGAGTACACATCAATTAGACATAGACTATCACAACCTTAGCTTAGATAATTAGATAATAGTAGAGTAATCGGTAGCAATACCAACCCCCAAATCCAATACCCGAGATTCAGACCTTTTTAATTTCTAAAAAACATAAAAAGATAAAAAATAATCTTCCTCAACCTCAACCTTAGCGTAGTAACTTCTTACTAGCATTCCTATTCCCCAGAGAACGATATCAATACCGTGGCTTACCCTAATTACTACACTACAACGATTAGGTTCAACGCCTAGGTGTTATAAAACTTGCTCAAGAAAAGGAAGTTTCCTTGACCCGAACGACGCGCGGTAGCGTTATCAAGTTTTTGGCGCCTGTCGGGAATAGAATAGCTAGTTAGTAGTCCACCTCTTAGGTTTCTTTGCTTGATTCCTATCAAGTAAATTTTTCATTTTTAGCTTTTTCTTAGTCTATCCCCTTCTTCGTGACCTTTGTTCATAACACCCATCACTTTTCACCATGGAAGGTGACAACCAACCACCACCATCAACCCACCACCAAACGACCCGCCAAGAGCCCGTACTCTTGGTGAGTACTCGAGACCAAACCACCTAGGTTATAGGAACACCATTGAGCTTCCCGACTAAGCCCAAACCACGGCCTCATGATCCGACACCATCCGTTGGTGCAAACGGATGTGTATTCCATGGACTTCGTTCAAGATCCAAATCAAGATCCGAGGGATTTTCAAAATTGTCGATTCCATCGACCTTGATGCTACTACTCGGGGAGACCACGCTACTATGCTCTTCCAATTCCTCTACGGGACCAAGCTAGTAATTGGCTTGAGCGACTTCCCCGCCGGCTCCATCTCAAGTTGGGATGATCTTACTTCGCGCCTTGCTCAATTTTTCCCAACGGGAGAACCACTAAGCTTAGGAATGACATCTTGATGTTCCAACAACGCCAAGGTGAATCTCTACAAGCATGGACCCGATTCAAGGACTTACTTCAAAGTCCTCATCACGGCATTGATCTTTGGCTCCAAGTCCAAATCTTTATGATCATGTCAACTTTCCCACTAAGCGATCCATTGACCAAGCGGCCGGTGGAAAACTTAGTGATCTCACCGCAAGAATCATGGAAATAATAGAGGACCTTGCCCTCTATGACAACGAAGTTGGGATGACCCCTGAGCTGCCTAAACCGCCAAGGCAATCTCCTTGCCTTCCATCAACTCACAACCTTCCGACCGTAGGATGATCGAACTTGAAGATCAAGTCAAATTCCTCATGAGTTCCTACGAGAATCCTAAGTCCTCACGTCAAGTGAATAAAATCACTCTACCATGTGAATTATGTAGTGGTCCTCATGACACTCGTGATTGCACAAGACTCCCGAACAAGCTTTTATGACTACGCCCATACGCATCGACGGAGCGGGAGATAAGTGGTACACTTTCAAACCCGAACAAAACAACTTAGGAAACTCATACAACCCCTCATGGAGAAATCACCCTAATCTTAAGTGGAACCAAAACTCAAGCACACCCCAAAGCTCATCTAGTTCGCCTAATAGGTTCAATTCTTCTAATACCGAACCCCACTAATATTGAAGCAATTGCATCTAGATTTTGTCATCCCAAGAAACTCGATTGAATAAGCTTGAAGCGAGTTTAAGCAAAAACAGAGCGAGATGACAACCAAGCTTGATGCCCTCTTAAAAGCCTTCAATGAGCGGAAGTTGGAGCACTCCCAAGTGATACCATTAAGAACCCAAAAGTGAATTATTGCATCGACTTCACATTCTAGTTCACCATGGAAAGTGCACATTCATGCCCCTCACCCAACGGTTCACTGTAAATGCTATCAAAAGGGTTCCAAGTCATCCAAGAAATACCAAGGCCCGCACCTTGGTAAAGCCTACCCCGAGAAACCCACACCAAGAATCCAAACCTAGTTTAGAGGAGGAGTACAAGGAACCTATCAAGAGAAACCAATTCTTGAAGTCTTAGCTCATGCACCTTATTATAATGCTTTAAAAAGAAAATATGAGTTAGAACTTAGGCTTGGGAAACATGGGTCCGCCTTTGTGTGAAACAACTTACCTAAGAAGTTAGATGATCCCGGCTATTCACTCTTCCGTAGACTTGGAACTTCCAAGCCACTGATGCTTTAGCCGATTTAGATCATGCATCAATCTGCTCCTGTCCTTCATAGAAGCCTCAACCTAGGTAAAATTGAACCAACGGAAACTATCTTAGGATTAGCGGACGGTAGTATGGCACGTCCGTTGAATAATAAAGGACATGGTAGTACATGTAGAGAGTTGACTTTTGGCCGACTTTCATGTACTCGACATGAATAAGGACCCGACATGCCCATTACTCGTTGGAAGAGGATTTTTAGCTACCGCTAGTGCCATCATCGATTGTAAGATGTCCAAAATAGTGGTAGGAGAGGGAGTGCTAGATCGGTTTACGATGTCAAAAGGCATCGTACTACAAGGATGAGGAAATCCCACAAGAGATTAGGTTGGATAGAGAGCCTTCTCGATATGGACCTTGGATTGAGAAGAACATCATAGGCCCCAAAGACCTTTTTACCTAGATAAGGCCTTCGCTAGTGTAGCAACTTTCCAAGAACAAGAATTGGCTAGGATATAGAAGTGAACCCGCTCGAGGACGCCTTAGTATTTAGGAAGATGACCGAGTTCCTAGGATGCTTGCCCGCTAACCTCGTCATGAATAAATGGATAGTTGAGAAACCGAACACATGTGGAATTGGAATAGAACGCCTAGCGATGGTAATGGAAGGTGGCACATTAGGATACAAATCTATGATCCCATGGTGAGATGTTTGAAAAGGCTTATTTAACCGAACGTATTACTAGGAACTTGAATGATAAGTTTGATCCCTACGACATTGTTGAGGATAGACTTACTTATATCGGACGTAGGGGTAGGACTACGAGTCTAGCTACAAGACTCTTAAATAAAGAAAAGCGCTTCGTGGGAGGCAACCCATGCTTAATTGTTTGCTTGTTAGTGTCATATATCTTTTATTAATTGTTTGTCCTCATGTTTAAATTTGTAAAATGCTTTATTTTGTTTTTAACCTCGCCTTAATTGCATATAAAGGTATTTTACATAAAGGATAAGTGTAGGAGGATTACACACGCTTTCATAAGAAACGGAACATGAGAATAACAATTAATTAAAAGATATATATGTTTGTTTGTTCGAGTCAAATGCTTGTATCGAGTCATAATGGATGTTTTGCGTAAATTTTTCCAGATTCTAAAGATGTAAATTTTCCGAATTTTTTCCGAAAATCGCACCGCTTTTTGTCAGATAACTTGACGGCGTCAGATTGCAACCGACGACGCCGTGAAGGAATAAAAACATCACTTACTTTTTCTAGTTTTCGAGCTACTTGTAAAATTTTGGAATTTTCCATCTTAACTTTCAAAACAAATTGTAAACATCCATTCCACAAGCATTATATCCTAGTTTAAATCGAGTCTTATGTATATTATTACCACCGATTTTATGCGAAGGTTTCGCTTGTTTTCTTCTAGTGTGCGTGTTTAGTTTGTCAAGAAGAAGTTACACAAGATTGGAAGGAGCTTTTCAAAAAAAAACTCTTCTTGGAAAGGATTTAACCACCACTTTCACGGATCCTACCGAGCTAATCGGGAGTATTAGTTTTTTCGCTTTTAATTACCTTCTATTATCATAACTTTGATATTTTGGGAACATTGGGGACAATGTTCGGTTTAAGTGTAGGAGGAAAATAAAACGGAACTTTGAAACTATGCTTATCCTTGATTATTTGCTTTGTCCAAATTGCATTTGTGTAATAAACCATGAGAAAATATCGGTTAGGGTAATTTTGGCACCAAATTTAAAATTTTTCATGACATATAGGAGTGGGCCATTAGTCTTAACAAAAGCGCCTCATGGATAGGAAGTTGCATGACTAGCACAAAACCCTTTACCACCTAAATTTCACCCAAAATGCGAGGATCGCCCTTAGATTAGTAGGAATTAAAGCATTCATCTTTAATGCTTAGAGTGTGAACCGGTAGTATATTAGATTCTAGAACTTGTTTTGTGATGCATTCCGAGATCGCTAGTGAGACTACACTTGTGTAGTTAGGAATAACTAAATGATAAGAGGCATTAGGATAACCCTTGTTTAATACCTGTAATATAATTACTTCTTCCACCTCGGTTGAGTAATTCCCCCACACCCTTTGCGTTGTACTCATCTTTAGTACACGATACCCTAGTTAACCCCTCGAGCCTATCCTTTTCGCGGTTCTCGTGATGTTTCGGTTTTTCGAATATCAATGAAGAGCATTGTTTACACCCCACCCCCAAATATACACCCAAATCGCCTTTAGCCTACCCTTTATTGCACTCACTTTAGTGCAAATTTATGTTATCACCCTAAACCCTTAGTTCAATTATCTAGTTGCTTGCATGAGTTGCTAAGTCGAGTCATATCCTTTGTATACAGCTTTGGGATGATTGGGATTCATGGGAAAAGTTAAAGTTTATGAAATATAGGAAGAAAACGTTAAACTCAAATTCCTTTGTTTGCATAATAATGTACTCCAAGTGTTTTGATCTTTTCAATTCGGGTCAAATTAGTGTTAGGGTAATAACAACTCGAGTGTAGGGATGTGTCTAAAATCCCTATCATTTTGATGTTACCGTAGAGGATGGTAGAGTAAAGTGTATGAAAAAAAAAAAAAAAAAAAAAGTGAAAAAAAAAAAAAAAAAAAACACCATTACGGCTACCATCCTACATCTATCTTTTAAATTATGTTTGTTTATTTTCGTTGCCTAGAGTTTTAGAGTGTCGAGTCTTGGCTTAGCAACGCCATTCTTCAGATACTTGCAACATAGAGATTTTTGACTATCCACCACTAAATAGCCTATCCCACCAAACCCTTCATTTCCTACCGTAAGCCTAACGTTACAACCCTTTAAAGACCTCTTTGATAGTCTTTCCTAGGTGCTTACGCCAAAGCGATGGAGGTTTGATCTATTCTCAAGCCTATGGTAATCTATGTACTAGGACCGGTTAATGAGTGTTTATCTTCCATTTCCGATTTGTATTATTTCATATATACACCCGAGAGATGTGAGTATCCAAACACCCCATGTGAGGTGCTAGTATGTAATTCCGTACTTGTTATGACTTTTATGGGGCTTATATGTGTTGTGGACCGCTTTGAATGGATGCTTCATGACCCCTAACTTATAAATTAATTGGCTAAAGCACATTTGCTTGAGGACAAGCAAATACCAAGTGTAGGGATATTTGATAAGGTTTTAAAAGGTACCTTTTGAGGGTCATTTAAGCCCTTATTCGATCACTTTGTATCCGTTATTGCTTAATATCGCTCTTTTCACTTTTAGGTCTCTTGAAGGCAAAATGTCGGAATGATGCTTATTTGGACGAAAAGGCGCGAATATACAAAGAAAATGGCCAAAGTCGAATCGAGACACTCAAAGTCATTGAAACATAAATACAAGGACGGGCCATCAAGATATCTGCGACGCCGTCCGTAAGGCATTTTTGTGACGGCTCGAGGCTTAAATTGCATGTTTTCAAGTGACTACGTCAGTTCTAAAGAATAGGCCGTCGCTACTCGACGGCATAGATGCAAGCCAAGACGGCCGAGAGTCAAGGGACGGCGCCACAAGCATAAGGTGACGCCGCCGCAAGGTTTACGTGGCCAAGACGAAACCCTAATGACGGTGACACGACGCAATCAACGAAACATAAGGTGACGCCGTCGCAGATGTAATCTTATATATAGAACCGAATTTTTCGCTTTTGGTGTGTAGTCTTTTGGAGTAAAAACCTAAAACCGAACCAAGGCTTTCTCAAGATTTTAGGTTCTAAACCCTATTATACATCAAGATAAGTATTTACTTCATTAATTTAATTATGTCTTTGATTGATTGTGTATGCTTGCATGTTTACCATGTCCGCTAAATTACTTGTGTGTTTGCTTAGATATATGAAAGCTAGTTGTTAATTATTGTTAGGTTGTCTCTTATCTTAATTGTAATTGGCTTAGAGTGCGACTAGGCTATCGTTGTGTCTAATACTTGATAAATCTTTGATTGTTTATGAATGACTTAGTGGATTTCGCTTACTAAACCCAAAGATAACCTCAAAGTTAGTTTATGAATGACTTAGTGGATTTTGTTTACTACACTTAAAGGTGACTTCAAAGAGTTAGGGAATGCACACCTTACAACCTTAGAAATCACAACGCAACTAGGAATAAGGACGTGACAAATCAACCATCAATAGGAGATAATTAAAGAGTAGTAAACCTAAGTAAACACATCTTTAAACTATCATACGAGTACACATCAATTAGACATAGACTATCACAACCTTAGCTTAGATAATTAGATAAGTAGAGAGTAATCGGTAGCAATACCAACCCCCAAATCCAATACCCGAGATTCAGACTTTTCAATTTCTAAAAAACATAAAAGATAAAAATAATCTTCCTCAACCTCAACCTTAGCGTAGTAACTTCTTACTAGCATTCCTATTCCCTAGAGAACGATATCAATACCCGTGGCTTACCCTAATTACTACACTACAACGATTAGGTTCATCGCCTAGGGTGTTATAAAACTTGCTCGAAGAAAAGGAAGTTTCGGGTTTTGACCCCGAACGCACGCGCAGAAGCGTTATCAGGCAGTGATTCACTTGTCACGGGGTCATCCCAACTTTTGTTGTCATAGAGGCGAGGTCCTCTATTATTTCCCATGATTCTTCTGATTCTTCCGCGTGAGATCACTAAGTTTTCCACCGCCGCTTGGTCAATGGATCGCTAGTGGGGAAGTTGACATGATCATAAAAGATTTGGACTTGGAGCCAAAGATCAATGCCGTGATGAGGACTTTATGAAGTAAGTCCTTGAATCGGGTCCATGCTTAGTAGAGATTCACCTTGACGTTGTTGGAACATCAAGATGTCATTCCTAAGCTTAGTGGTTCTCCCGGTGGGAAAAATTGAGCAAGGAAGCGAGAGGTAAGATCATCCCAACTTGAGATGGAGCCATGGAAGTCGCCAAGCCAATTACTAGCTTGGTCCCGTAGAGAAAATTGGAAGAGACGCAAGGATAAGGTTTTAAAAGGTACCATTTGAGGGTCGTTTAAGTCCTTATTTGATCACTTTTGTATCCGTTATTGCTTAATATCGTTCCTTTTCACTTTTAGGTCTCTTGAAGGCAAAATCTTTGGAATGGCACTTATTTGGACGAAAAGCGGGAATATATGAAGAAAATGGCCAAAGTCAAAATCGAGACACTGCGATTCTTTAAATTAGAAGGCGACGGCTTCAGTGCTAATGGCGGCGCCGTCCCAAAATTGTTGTGACGGTCCGTAACCCAAAACTCAGATTTTCAAGGGACGACGCCCGCTTGTAAAAAAGTAGGCCGCCGCTACTCGGACGGCCCAGATGCAATCCCACGACGCCGGTCAAGAGAAGAGGACGCCACGGACATAAGGTGACGCCGCCGCAAGGTTAACGTGGCCAAGACGAAACCCTAACGATTGGCGACACGGCGCCACAAAACATAAGGTGACGCCACGCATATGTAATCTTATATATAGAATCCGAATTTTTCGCCTTTTGTGGAGAGTCTTTTGAGTAAAACCTAAAACCGAACCTAAGGTGTCTTGTACAAGTATTTTAGGGTTTTAAACCCTATCTTACATCAAGATAAGTCTTTACTTCATTAATTCAATTATGTCTTTGATTATTTTGTGTATGCTTGCATGTTTTCCATGTCCCGCTAATTTATTTGTGTGTTTGCTTAGAAAGTATGAAACTTAATTATTGAATATTGATTGGTTGTTTCTTATCTTAGTTGATTAATGATCTAGTAATGCGATAGGTCATTCGTTGTGTACTTAATGCTTGATTCATCTTTGGGAACCTTAGAATATAATTACCTGAGTATTTGTAGGCTAAACCATCCAAAGAGCACCTTAGAGTAGGAGTTTATCATCCCTAGTGGGTTTGTAGACGAGACCCTTTGGTAAGTTCAAAGAGTTAGGGAGAAACGCATACCCTACAACTTTAGACACACAACGCAATTAAGAATAAGACGTGACAACTCAACCATCAATAGAGATAATTAAGGAGTAATACAACCTAAGTAAACACATCTTTAAACTATCATACGAGCACACATTAATTAGACATAGACTCCTACAACTTTAGTTTAGATAATTAGATAATAGTAGAGTAATCGGTAGAAATACCAACCCCCAAATCCAATACCCGAGATTCGTACCTTTCCATTTTCATAAAATATAAAAGATAAAAATAATCTTCCTCAACCTTAACCTTAGCATAGTAACTCCTTACTAGCATTCCTATTCCCCAGAGAACGATATCAATACCCGTGGCTTACCCTAATTACTACACTACAACGATTAGGTTCATTGCGATAGGGTGTTATAAAACTTGCTCAAGAAAAGGAAGTTTCCTTGACCTCAACGACGCGTGTAGCGTTATCAAGTTTTGGCGCCACGCCGGGAATAGAATAGCTAGTTAGTAATCCACCTCGCTTAGGTTCTTTTGCTTGATTCCTATCAAGTAAATTATTTCTCATTTTAGCCTTCTCTTAGTCTATCCCCCTCTTCGTGACTTTTGTTCGTGACACCCATCACTTTTCATCATGGAAGGTGATAACCACCCACCATTCATCAACCCACCACCAATTGACCCACCAAGAGCCCGTACTTTTGGTGAGTATTCGAGACCAAGCCACTTAGGCTATAGGAACACCATTGAGCTTCCCGACCAAGTCCAAACTACGCCCGTGATCCGACATCATCCGTTGGTGCAAACGGATGTGCATTCCATGGACTTCGTTCAAGATCCAAATCAGCATCCGAGGATTTCTCAAAATTGTCGATTCCATCGACCTTGATGCTACTAATCGGGAGACCATGCGCTGCTGTCTCTTCCAATTCTCTACGGGACCAAGCTAGTAATTGGCTTGAGCGACTTCCGTCGGCTCCATCTCAAGTTGGGATGATCTTACCTCTCGCTTCCTTGCTTAATTTTTTCCACCGGGAGAACCACTAAGCTTAGGAATGACATCTTGATGTTCCAACAACGTCAAGGTGAATCTCTATCGAAGCATGGACCGATTCAAGGACTTACTTATAAAGTCCCTCATCACGGCATTGATCTTTGGCTCCAAGTCCAAATCTTTATGATCATGTCAACTTCCCACTAAGCGATCCATTGACCAAGCCGGCCGTGGAAAACTTAGTGATCTCACCGCAGAAGAATCATGGGAAATAATAGAGGACCTCACCTCTATGACAACAAAAGTTGGATGACCCCGTGAGCTGCCCAAAACCGTTAAAGCAATCTCCTTGCCTCTCCCGATCAGGATGATCGAACTTGAAGATCAAGTTAGATTCCTCATGAGTTCCTACAAAATCCTAAGTCCTCACGACAAGTGAATCAAATCACTCTACCTTGTGAGTTATGCAGGTGGTCCCCATGACACTCGTGATTGCACAAGGCTCTCCGAACAAGCTTTTGCGGACTACGCCCATAACGCATTCGACGGAGCGGGAGAGAAGTGGTACACTTTCAAACCCGAACAAAACAACTTAGGAAACTCAGACAACCCTTCATGGAGAAATCACCCTAACCTTAAGTGGAACCAAAACTCAAGTGACACCCCAAAGCTCATCTAGTTCGCCTACTAGGGTCAATTCTTTTATACCGGGAACCCCAATAATCTTGAGGCAATTGCATCTAGATTTTTGTCATCCCAAGAAACTCGATGAATAAGCTTGAAGCCGATTTTAAGCAAAAACAAAGCGAGATGACAACCAAGCTTGATGCCTCTTAAAAGCCTTCAATGAGCGGGAAGTTGGAGCACCCCAAGTGATACCATAAAGAACCCAAAAGTGAATTGATTGCATCGACTTCATGTTCTAGTTCACCATGGGAGAGTGCACATCCATGCCCCTCCCACCCAACGGTTCACTCGGTAAATGCTATCAAAAGGGTTCCAAGCCATCCAAGAGGTACCAAGGCGAAGCACATTTGGTAGAGCCTACTCTTGAGAAACCCGTCACCAAGAATCCAAACCTAGTTTAGAGGAGGAGTACAAGGAACTCCATCAAGAAAACCGATTCTTGAAGTCTTAGCTCCTGCACCTTACTATAATGCTTTAAAAGAAAAATATGAGTTAGAACTTAGGCTTGGAAAACATGGGTCCGCTTTGTGCGAAACAACTTACCTAAGAAGTTAGACGATCCCGGCTATTTACTCTTCCGTAGACTTGGAACTTCCAAACCACTCGATGCTCTAGCCGATTTAGGATCATGCATCAATCTTGTTCCGCTGTCCTCCATGAAGCCTTAATTTAGGTAAAATTGAACCAACAAAACCATCTTAGGTCTAGCGGACGGTAGTGTAGCACGTCCGGTAGGAATATTAAAGGCATGATAGTACATGTAGGAGAGTTGACTCTTTTGGCCGACTTTCATGTGCTAGACATGAATAAGGACCCGACATGCCCATTACTAGTTGGAAGAGGATTTTAGCTACCGCTAGTGCCATCATCGATTGTAAGATGTCCAAAATAGTGGTAGGAGAGGGAGTGCTAGATCCGCTTACGATGTTAAAAAGCATACGTACTACAAGGATGAGGAAGTCCCACAAGAGATAGGGTTGGAGAGAGCCTTCTAGATATGGACCTTGGATTGATAAGAACATCATAGGCCCCAAAGACCTTTTTACCTAGATAAAGCCTTCGCTAGTGCAAAGAACTTTCAAGAAAAAGAAATGGCTAGGGACATAGAAGTGAACCCGCTCGAGGACGCCTTAGTATTTAGAAAGATGACCGAGTTCCTAGGAAGCTTCGTTAACCTTGTCATGAATAAGTGGAAAGTTGAGAAACTAAAACAAGTGGGATTGGAATAGACCACCTAGTGATGGTAATGGAGAGTGGCACATTAGGATACAAATCTATGATCCCGATGGTGAGATGTTTGAAAAGGCATATTTAACCGAACGCATTACTACTAGGAACTTGAATGATAAGTTTGATCCTTACGACATTGTTGAGGATAGACTTACGATATCGCACGTGGGAGCACGACCATGAGTCTAGCTACAAGACTCTTAAATAAAGAAAAGCGCCGTGGGAGGCAACCCATGCTTAATTGTTTGCTTGTTAGTGTCTTATATCTTTATTAATTGTTTATCCTCATGTTTAAATTTGTAAAATGCTTTATTTTGTTTTTAACCTCGCTCTTAATTGCATGTAAAGGTATTTTACATAAGGGATAAGTGTAGGAGGATTACACACGTTTTCAAAAGAAACGTAAACATGAGAATAACAATTAACTAAAAGATATTTATGTTTGTTTGTTCGAGTCAAATGCTTGTATCGAGTCATAATGGATGTTTTGCGAAATTTTCCAGATTCTAAAGATGTAAATTTTCCGAATTTTTCCGTAAAATCGCGGACCGCTTTTTGTCGGGATAATTGACGTCGCCAGAAGGAGTAAAAACATCGACACTTTTTCTCGCTTTTCGAGCAACTTATAAATTTTTGGAATTTTCTGTGTCTTAATTTTTTAGAAATTTCGTAAACATCCATTCCACAAGCATTATATCCTAGTTTAAATCGAGTCTTATATATATTATTACCACCGATTTTACGTGAAGGTTTTGTTTGTTTTCTTCAAGTGTGCAGTTTAGTTTGTCAAGAAGAAGTTACATAAGATTGGAAGGAGCTTTTCACGCAATAATTCTTCTTGAAAAGGATTTAACCATCACTTTACACGGATCCTACCGAGCTAATCAGGGAGTATTAGTTTCTTTCGCTTTTAATTACCTTCTTTTATCATAACTTTGATATTTCGGGAACATTGGGGACAATGTTCGGTTTAAGTGTGGAGGAAAATAAAGCGGAACTTTGAAACTATGCTTATCCTTGACTATTTGCTTTGTCCAATTGTGATTGTGTAATAAACCATGAGAAAATGTCGGTTAGGGTAATTTTGGCACCAAATTTAAAATTTTATGACATATAGAGTGGGCCATTAGTCTTAACAAAAGCGCCTCATGGATAGGAAGTTGCATGACTAGCACAAAACCCTTTACCACCGAAATTCCACCAAGAATGCGAGGATCGCCTTAGATTAGTAGGAATTAAAGCATTCATCTTCAATGCTTAGAGTGTGAACCGGTAGTATATTAGATTCTAGAACTTGTTTTGTGATGCATTCCAAGATCGCAAGTGAGGCTACACTTGTGTAGTTAGGAATAACTAAATGATAAGAGGCATTAGGATAGCCCTTGTTTGATACCGTAATATAATTACTTCTTCCACATCGGTTGAGTAATTCCCCACACCCTTTGCGTTGTACTCATCTTTAGTACACGATACCCCTAGTTAACCCCTCGAGCCTATCCTTTTCGCGGTTCTCGTGATGTTTCGGTTTTCCGGAATACCAATGAAGAGCATTGTTTACACCCCACCCCAAATATACACCCAAATCGCTTTAGCTTACCCACTTATGCACTCACTTTTAGTGCAAATGTTTGTTATCACCCTAAACCCTTAGTTCAATTATCTAGTTGCTTGCATAAGTTGCTAAGTCGAGTCATATCCTTTGTATACGCTTTGGGACGATTGGGATTCACGGGAAAAGTTAAAGTTTATGAAATGACGGGAAGGGAACGTTAAAATTCAAATTCCTTTGTTTGCATAATAATGTACCCCAAGTGTTTTGATCTTTTCAAATCGGGTCAAATTAGTGTTAGAGTAATAAAACTCAAGTGTAGGATATGTCTATAAATCCTAGTATTTTGATGTTATCTTAGAGGATGGTAGAGTAAAAGTGTATGAAAAAAAAAAAAAAAAAAAAAAAAAAATCGAGAAAATAAAATAGAAAAAAGAGAAAAGAAAAAAAAAAAAAAAAAAAACATACGGGCTACCATCCTACATCTATCCTTTAAATTTATGTTTATTTATTTCAGTTATCTAGAGTTTAGAGTGTCAAGTCTTGGCTTAGCAACGCCATTCTTCATATGCATTTAACAAAGAGATTTTTGACTTGCCACCACTAAATAGTCTATCCCACCAAACCCTTTGTTTCCCTACCGTAAGCCTAATATTACAACCTTTTAAAGACCTCTTTGATAGTCTTTCCTAGGTGCTTACACCAAAGCGATGGAGGTTTGATCTATTCTCAAGCCTATGGTAATCTATGTACTAGGACCGGTTAATGAGTGTTTATCTTCCATTTCCTATTTGTTATATTTCATATATACACCGAGAGAGATGTGAGTATCCAAACACCCCATGTGAGGTGCTAGTATGTACTTCGTGCTTGTTATGACTTTATGGGCTTATATGTGTTGTGGACCATTTTGAATTAATGCTTCATGACCCCTAACTTATAAATTAATTGGCTAAAGCACATTTGCTTGAGGACAAGCAAATAACAAGTGTAGGGATATTTGATAAGGTTTTAAAGGTACCATTTGAGGTCGTTTAAGTCCTTATTTGATCACTTTTGTATCCGTTATTGTTAATATCGTTCCTTTTCACTTTTAGGTCTCTTGAAGGCAAAATCTTTGGAATGGCACTTATTTGACGAACAGCGCGAATATATGAAGAAAATGGCCAAAGTTAAAATCGAGACACTCACATTCTTTGAAAAGAAGCGAGCGGCGTCGGTGCTAATATACACGCCGTCCGAAAATTTTTGTGACGGTCCGTAACCCAAAACTTCGTATTTTCAAGCGACGACGTCCGCTTGTAAAGAGTAGGCCGTCGCTACCGTGACGGCCTAGATGCAACCTGGACGACGCCGAAAGTCGAAGAGGACGGCGTCACGGACATAAGGTGACGCGCCGTCGCAAGGTTAACGTGGCAAGGCGAAACCCTAATGAGCGGCGACGACGGCGTCACAAAACATAAGGTGACGCCGTCGATATGTAATCTTATATATAGAACCGAATTTTTCGGTTTTAGGAGAGTCTTTTGGAGTAAAAACCTAAAACCGAACCAGGGTGTCTTATACGGTATTTTAGGTTTTAAACCTATCTTACATCAAGATAAGTCTTTACTTCATTAATTCAATTATGTCTTTGATTATTTGTGTGTATGCTTGCATGTTTTCCATGTCCCGCTAATTTATTTGTGTGTTTGCTTAGAATATGAAACTTAATTATTGAATATTGATTGGTTGTTTCTTATCTTAGTTGATTAATGATCTAAGTGCGATAGGTCATTCGCTTGTGTGTAATGCTTGATTCATCTTTGTAAACCCTAATTACACGAGTAGTTGTAGGCTAAACCATCCAAAGAGCGCCTTAGGTAGAGTTTATCATCCCAGTGGGTTTGTAGACGAGACCCTTTGGTAAGTTCAAAGAGTCAGGGAGAAACGCATACCCTACAACTTTAGACACAACGCAACTAAGAATAAGGCGTGACAACTCAACCATCAATAGGAGATAATTAAGGAGTAATACAACCTAAGTAAACACATCTTTAAACTATCATACTAGCACACATTAATTAGACATAGACTCCCACAACTTTAGTTTAGATAATTAGATAATAGTAGAGTAATCGGTAGAAATACCAACCCCCAAATCCAATACCCAGATTCGTGCCTTTCCATTTCATAAAATATAAAAGATAAAAATAATCTTCCTCAACCTTAACCTTAGCGTAGTAACTCCTTACTAGCATTCCTATTCCCAGAGAACGATATCAATACCCGTGGCTTACCCTAATTACTACACTACAACGATTAGGTTCACCGCCTAGGGTGTTATAAAACTTGCTCGAAGAAAGGAAGTTTCCTTGACCCCGACGACGCCGATATGGCGTTATTACGCAGCGCGTGGTCTCCGAGTAGTAGCATCAAGGTCGATGAAATCGACAATTTTGAGGAACCTCGATGTCGATTTGGATCTTGAACAGAACGTCCAGTGGAATGCACATCCGCTTTGCACCAACCGGATGGTGTCGGATCGCAGGCCGTAGTTCGGGCTTGGTCGGGAAGCTCAATGGTGTTCCTATAGCCTAGGTGGCTTGGTCTCGAGTATTCACCAAGAGTACGGGCTCTGGTGGGTCATTCAGTGGCGGGTTGATGAATGGTAGTGGGTTATCACCTTCCATGATGAAAAGTGATAAGATTATGAACAAAGGTCACGTAAGAAGGGGATAGACTAAGAGAAAGCTAAAATGAGAAAAAATTACTTGATAGGAATCAAGCAAAGAACCTAAACGAGGTGGACTACTAACTGCTATTCTATTCTCGCCACGCGCCAAAAACTCTGATAACGCTACACGCTGCTCGTGGTCAAGGAAACTCCTTTTCTTCGAGCAAGTTTTATAACACCTAGGCAATGAACCCTAATCGCTGTAGTGTAGTAATTAGGGTAAGCCACGGGTATTGATATCGCTCTCTGGGAATAGGAATGCTAGAAAAGGAGTTACTACGCTAAGGTTAAGGTTGAGGAAGATTATTTTTATCTTTTATATTTTATGAAAATGGAAAGGTACGAATCTCGGGTATTGGATTGGGGGTTGGTATTCTCACCGATTACTCTACTATTATCTAATTATCTAAACTAAGGTTGTGGGAGTCTATGTCTAATTAATGTGCTCGTATGATAAGTTTAAAGATGTGTTTACTTAGGTTGTATTACTCTTAATTATCTCCTATTGATGGTTGAGTTGTCACGCCTTATTCTTAATCAAGGCTATGTGTCTAAAGTTGTAGGGTATCGTTTCTCCTAACTCTTTGAACTTACCAAAGGGTCTTGTCTACAAACCCACTAGGGATGATAAACCCTACTCTAAGGCGCTCTTTGGATGGTTTAGCCTACAACTACTCGGTAATTATATTCTAAGGTTCACAAAGATGAATCAAGCATTAAGTACACAACGAATGACCCATCGCATTACTAGATCATTAATCAACTAAGATAAGAAACAACCAATCAATATTCAATAATTAAGTTTCATACTTTCTAAGAAAACACACAAATAAATTAGCCGGACATGGAAAACATGCAAGCATACACAAATAATCAAAGACATAATTGAATTAATGAAGTAAAGACTTATCTTGATGTAAGATAGGGTTTAAAACCCTAAAATCTTGTACAAGACACCTTAGGTTCTGCTTTTAGGTTTTACCCAAAAGACTTCCACAAAAGACCCGAAAATTCGGATTCTATATATAAGATTACATATGCGACGGCGTCACCTTATGTTTCGTGACGCCGTCGTGTCGCCGTCATTAGGTTTCGTCTTCGCCACGTTAACCTTGCGACGGCGTCACCTTATGTCCGTGATGCCGCCCTTCGCTTCACGGCGACGTCCCGGATTGCATCTAGGCCATCCGAGTAGCGACCTACTCTTTTACAACCGACGCCGTCGCTTGAAAATACGAAGTTTTGGGTTACGGACCGTCACAACAATTTTGGACGGCGTCATTATTACACCGCCGCCGCCTTTAATTTCAAAGAATCGCAGAGTGTCTCGATTTTGACTTTGGCCATTTTCTTCATATATTCGCGCCTTTTCGTCCAAATAAGTGCCATTCCGACATTTTGCCTTCAAGAGACCTAAAAAGTGAAAAGGAGCGATATTAAGCAATAACGGATACAAAGTGATCAAATAAGGACTTAAGCGACCCTCAAATGGTACCTTTTAAAACCTTATCGATCGGTACTATTGTTCTACGTCGATTATGCGCTATATCAATTGACTATTGATACGTTAAGTTAGGTACTATTGTGAACTCATTTGACGATGTGTGCTTGAACATAAACTATAACATTTTGTGCAATGGGTTGTAAACACATAAGTTGCAAGTTTTGTATGGGCGGACTTGAAACCGAGTGGATTTGCAATGCCTTTCTTTGCATGAATGTTCTTTAAAGGTTTTCATGACAACACAAACTCTATGAACTCACTCAACCTTTGTGTTGACACTTTTAGTATGTTTTATCTCGGTATCTAAGGCATACACTTCATGGTATGCATGTGGATTATCATAGAGTCGCGGTGACGAGCGTCTCACGTGGGATTTATGCACTTTAAAACATCGCTTGGCTTGTATCAAACTTATTTCCGTACATGTTGACAATCTTTTTCGACCTATACTTTGTAAACTCGAATATTTTACTTAATAAAGCGATGCATTTTAAAGCGACACTTTAGGTCATTCAATATATCAGAATCGTGATGCTATGGCGATCACGCCCGTATTCCATTCATTTGCAAAACGGTATTTTAGGGGTGTGACATCGATGAAGTGATATCGATATCAATGTGTTTGGTTCTTTGGTGAAGGACGGGGTTGTTGGAGATTGCAATGGCAATCGGTGTTGTCACGTAAGATGGGTACCATTTGTAATGGATGTCATAGTCACCGGTGACTTTTCATCCATAAAACGTTGGCACATCATCCTGCGCTAGCCACGCACTCGCCTTAATTTGAAGACATAGCCACCGATTGTTGCTTTTAGCACTCCAACTAACCGGTTTACCTCCAAGAAATTAGACAGGACCATGAGGTACTTTTTGTCCATGTTCGTACCAAAGATAATCGTAGTCGAATATCCTTCGAGATCAAACCCGCCACTTTGGATAGTAGAGTCCAAGGCTTGGGGTTCCTTCAAGTATATGAGTATTCTTTTGGTCAGCAATGAGATGGGATTCTTTGGCATTGGGTGATATCTTGCTATTTGACGGCCGAGAATTGTATATACAGTGCAGAGAAGTTAGATACATCAATGAGCCAACAATCCCTCCGAATGGGTTTGATTGATGATTTGACGGTGAGATCAGTCCAAGGTTATTAGGATGGACCATTGGTGTCTTCACCGAGGTACGATCGGATATCTCATATTTCTTCAAGAGATTTACGGTGTACTTTCTTGATCGATGGAGATTCCTTTATCGCTTTCACGATTTGTAGTCCAAGAAAGTATGAGTTCACCCATCATGCCTCATTTCAAACTTCTTTGTCATTAGTTTTTCAAACTGCTTGCAAAGTATAGTTTGTTGAGCCAAAGATGATGTCATCAACATATACTTGGACTAGTATCGCATATTGTTTTGTCTCTGTAGATAAACAATGTGTTGTCTATCTTCCTCGACAAACTTGTTTTGAATCGAAGGCCGAGAGTTTCATACCATGCCCCGTGAGCTTGCTTTAGTCCGTAGGGCTTTATCAAGCTTGCAGACATAGTCGGGAATTCACTACTCTCAAAGCCGGAGGTTGTCGAACATACACATCTTCCTTGAGTTCACCATTCAGAATGCACTTTTACATCCATTTGTAAACTTTGAAGTTCATGTAGGTAGCATATTCAAGGAAGATCCGATGGCTTCCATTCTTGCAACAGAGCAAATGTCTCATCATAATCAATACCTTCTTGTTGATCAGAACCTTTGGCTACAAGTGGCTTTGTTTATAATGATAGTGCCGCTTATCGGCTTTGTTTTTGAAAACCCACTTCATTCCTATGACAATGACATCCTCGAGGACATTTGATCAAGGTCATGACCTTGTTTTATCAAACTTGAAGTTCTTCTTGCATGGCTCGAACCCGGCTTGGGTGTTTTAGAGCCTCGGTGACACTTTTGGGTTCTATTTCGACGGGTAATCAACATATAGACATTCATTTGTCAAGTCAGTAGTTAGTTTAGCGACCATGCTTCTTGTAAGCATGCCCTCGGCTGGTTCACCAATGATGTTTGCAAGCTCAATGTCCCGAGATTTTGTCCACTTACTTTGTGGTCTAGGATCCGAGCTTCAAGAGATCACCGAAACTCGTGGAGTGAGTTCGGTCACGGGAGCCACATAATCATTAAGATCATCCGTTGTGATGTCCTGCTCAGTTGGGTTCATGAATCACGTGTTCTGAACATTTAGTTCGATGTTACCTATCCAGTGAGGGACCGATTGATTATCAATGAATTCACCGATAGTTGGTTGGGGCGGGTTGTGAGGTAAGACATAATATGAGATGTCGACATCGCTTGGTATGAGGAATTGATTTTTGTTATACTCATTAGAGGATATCTTGATGAGTTATCAATTCCTATTTCCTCCACCGAGGTGTTGGTGAACCGATGCTTTAAGAACTCTCATCAAAGGTGACATGAAAGGTTTCTTCAACTTGTTGTCTCCTTGTGTTAAATACCCTCAAGGCTTTGGAGATCGGTGAGTAACCTAGAAAGTATCCATCATCGCCTTTAGCATCAAACTTGCCTAGATGATCCTTGTGGTTATGAATAAACACAGGACATCCAAACACATGAAAGTAGGCGATATCGTGAAGTCTACCTTTGAATATCTCATATGGGGTTTTGTTATGTCTTTTGACAATGATTGACTGTTTTGAGTGTAACATGCTATTTTGTTGCTTCATCTGTAAATGTTTTGATAGAGTGAGCCATTTAACATAGTTCTAGCCGCTCAATGAGAGTTATGGGGTGTAAGGAGATGAATTTTTGGGAGATTCCTTTTCATCACGTAAATTCTCAAGCTCTTCATCTCCGAACTCATTAGCATTGTCGGCCTACGATTTGTTTAACAATAATGTCATTCTTGTTTTCAATGTTCCCGATGAATGACATTATAGTATCGCTTCGACTCTTTTTGGAAAGAAAGTATACCCATGTGTATCTTGAAAACTCATCAACAATGACAAGTGTATACTTCTCATGCCGATTGATCTAGGGGTGATATGTCCAAAGAGATCCATATCACGTGGTGAAAGCGCCTTTTGATTGAGAAATTTTGTTTTGTTTGAAAGATGCTCTTTGGTGTTTGCCTTTTCACAGTCGAGCATGGTTTATCTTTACAAAACCGGTGATGGTAAGCCAAGGACCTTGTTTTGTTTTGCCAAGTTGTTGATGTTTTGAAATTTAAGTGTGAGAGTCTCTTGTGCCACAAACCGTTGATAGTTTCAGGTGGCTTTGGCAAAGAGACAAGTTCTATTTGAGAGAGTGTTGACATGTCAAGACATAAACATCATCTCTTCTAGGAGCTATCAAAATAACTTATTTGTTGGCATTGAAAATGGTGCCTTGTTTTCATTGAATCGCACAATGTACTTTGCATCACAAAGTTGACCTGACTTGATGAGATTGTATTTGAGACCATTGACATAAGCTATTCTAGAGAAAACTATTTCATTGCGATACCTCGAACCATAACCTTGATTGGGATATGATGAGTTATCACCAAATACTACCTTGGGTCCGGTTCCTTTACATATTTGTGCAATTACTCCTTAACATCGGTCATGCTTCTTGAGCATCCACTATCTAGATGCCAAATAGGCTCCTGGCGTGTCTCTGCATAAATAGTAAACTAGATTAGTTTCTCTTGTCGACCCACATACTAGTGGGCTTGGGCCTAAAGGCCTGCTTGAATTTGGCAATTGACTCATGGTGGGTGGTTGAGTGCATTGTGCTACCACAGTGTTTTGCATTTGGAGACCGAGGATGACTCGATGATTACGGGTTGCTTGAACTTCTCCTTGCTTGGATGACAACGTCATCGCCGGATGTCTCATGAGTGGATTTCGCAAATATCACAACATGTGTTCATGAGACAATCATCGTGATGATGATCATTAAAGCCGCCATGTGGGCAAGGAGGAAAGGGTTTTGCTCTAAACTTTTGAGCGATTTGAGGTTGAAGCATCTTGATGACCAACTTTGGTATAGTTTTCATTGATTGAACTTACATATTGTAAGTGATCGGAGTTCTGTGATCATCCTTTGCGGATCATACAAAAGGATTCTATACGATTGTCGATGGTATGGTGGTATAGTGGCATAGATCACACCGCTGGGTTTGGTGGTGGCTTTTGACTTTGAGGAACTAGAGGAGGTGACTTAGTTTCCTTGATTGATTCGAGGACTTTTCGATGGATTTCATGTTATCAATTAGGTTCCTCACAAGTTCGATCGATTCTTGAATTTGGTCGACTTTAGTGGGACAGAGGATGGAAGTCTCGGTGGGGTAGATTCTTGTTGAATTGGTTTTGATGGTCTTTTCAGGATGGTTCTACCAAGTCCGGACCTTTCTTTTGGTGAGTGTGGGTTGAATTGTAATGGAGTAAGCTCGAGCTAGGAGCGGCACCCAAGAGGTTCCGTGGGTGGAAGTGGTGCTTGAGATTACGCTTGAGATCGAGAGAAGTGTTCAAGACTCATGGGCACATCGGGAGTCCAAGCATGCTATTTAGAGCTTGACTTTCGTGCTCTAGAATTCTTCCGAATCGAAATTTGGAAGCTTACTCTCGGGATTAACCTGCTCAATCCAATCACTGTGGCTTGGGAATAGTTAATACATTGGTAATCATGCCACCGGACACAAATGGTTCTGGGAGGCTGGTCTTTGTTGTGAGTCGTCGAGATGATCTTCACCTATGACTCTTTTTGCTACCGGGGCTCCTACAAAGATCATTTTAGTCGTTTCGGAAGAAAGAATTGATTGACGAATCTCGGGTTCACTCCCCTACTAACGGACTTTCTTGGCCCGAAACTTTCAGTTCTCTTACTCACTAGAGGGCTTTCCTCACGACTTTCTTTTTCGTAATTAGATCCTTTAAAGTGCTCGCAAGAGGTAGATGATCCCCTCCAATAGTCGAATCGGCCGCCCTTGCCTTGAAAGAATTCACGCTGGCCACCAAACTTTCCCAAAATAAGGGGATCTCGATTCGCATGAACAACCCGTCAGTTTACTCACACAAGCTAGCCACGTGAATGACTAACCGTAAGAAACTTAAAAGCTCGGACAACGATTCTTTGATAATGAAGGCTTAGGGTTATGTGTGTGGATAAAACCTCAATATCGATATCAAAAATAATCACGGAGATAGATTCAAATTCCTTTAGGAAAAGAATAATAAATCAAATCCGTGTGTGATCGTGTATACGGATTAGTCAACCCGAATCGCTTTCCAACGAGGCGTGAATCGACAACGTCATTTTGGTTTGGAATTTAATGCTCATGTTTTGGATTAATGATTTTGATTTTATTAAACTACGGGAATGGGGAAAGTAATTAAGGGAAATCTATTTTACGGAAATCCTAAGTACGTAATAAACTAAAACGTAATTAACAAAACGTAATTAAAATGAAACTACGCCTAAATTATATCCTAAAATGCCTAAAACTACCTTTACTCTAAAAATGATATTTGAAAACTATTTTAGAATTAAAACTATTTTTTTAATATTTTCCGGATTTTTTAGAATTAAAAACTAATTTTTAACTATTAAAACTAATTTAAAATACTAAAATTATGAAAAAGAGAGGAAAATTATGAAAATATTTTCTATAAAATCTAAAATAACATAAAAGACTTTTCAAAACTATTTTTTTATTTTTCCGATTAATTTTCTATTTTTATGAATTTAAAACTATTTAAACCTAATTTAAATAGTGAAAATACCAAATAAAAGAGGAAAATAAGGAAAAATATTTTTATGCTTTATATAATTTTCTTAAACTGAGAAAATTGAAAATTATATTTTGGAACTTTTCTTAATTATTTGCAATTAAAGCTATTTAAAAGTGATTAAAAACTATTTTGAATAAAGAAAATACCAAACAATGACCAAAATTATGAAAACTCAGGAAAATTCTAAAATCTTATTCTAATTCTATGAAAATATAAAATCACAAGCTTATGTGTAAAATATAAGAGTCGCAGTGTTAAGTGTCACCAAATGTTTAATGAAAATAAGCAAGAGAGTGAATTAAGCTACCAAATGTGGATCAAGCTAATTGTTACCAAAATAAGCTAATTGCAACTGCTTACAACTAATCCTAACAAGCTACAAGCCCTGACTTAAGAATTAAGCAACCGCCTACTTAAACCAAATAGCTTTACCCCCACTGCTTGAGCTTGTGCACAAAGCTTATCAAGAAGATCTATGCTGAAAACCAAATAAGTGGTCCTTAAGGCCACCTAGCAAGCTACAACTAGACCAATTTATAGCTTCTAACTCTCGAAATGCACTCAATGCAAAGGTTGCAAATAACATGTTTCACACTCGTAATGTCTTGAGTGTGAACAGGGAATCAAGAGACTATTTAAATTTAATTTGGAGATTGAAAAGCTTTAATTAGATTTCACAAAATATGTTATCAATACTAGACCAAATGAAGTTTTGAATTCCTAAGTTTCCATGGATTTGGATAAGAAATGAATCTGTGAGAGATCCATTAAGTTTTGTGAAAACCGAAAATCTCACTGACTTTTTAGAACAGCTTGTGAAATTTTGACCAAGGTGAATTTTGATCTAAAGTAGTGAAGTGATTGTAATGTTTTTAGACTAATGATGATGACAAGAAGCTAGATTTACTTGTTTTAAGCCTATATGTAAATTATTAACCATCGATTTTAATAGATTCAAAAGCTAGATTAGTTTAAAGTGAATTTTGACTAAATGAGTGTTTAGATGCAATACAAAGATCGATATGCATACACTAAACCTTATTAAGCCTATATCAACAAATCTAATACACTGAATCAACCTCTAGCACGTAAAACCGATCTAAACCAAACACTACTAAATGACGGTGAATGCAAGTCTAAACTACCAAATCATGAGTCAAACTTACTAGCAGACTAAAAACTATATTCTAACAATTATAACTAAGCTACCAATGCAATCAAATCAACATTAACTATGATTAAGAATAAGCTAATTATGCGCCTAACAAAAACAAAAGGAACAGATTCGAAACTTACAAATGGCGGTGATTAGCAACTTAACTCGAACCAATACCACACTAAACTACTAAGATCCAACCCAAATTCCAATGATAACCCATTTCGGATCCAAAACCAAAGAATCCAATTCCACCTCGCATCGCTTGACTTTAGTTGACCGATTTGTGAATTTGAGCAAATGATGTTTTAAAACAACAATAAGCTCACTAAAAGCTATTAAGAGCTTAGATGAGCTTATTAAACAATAACTAAAGCTTATGATAAGCTTAAAAGTATTTTATTTTTTATTTTTTCGAATTTTTTTTTGTATTTTTGAGTAAGAAGAGAAATAAGCTAAAAACACATTATCAATACTGAAATAAGCATTAAAGAGAGAAATTAAGAAGATTAAAACATTAACAATTGAGCAAAATACTTGAGAATGAAAACTAAATTTTATTAAGCTAAATCATTTGAGTACAAAATACGAATTACAAACTTAAAACATTAAAATGAAAACTACAATTAACTATACTACTGAAAACTAGAGAGAAGAAAAGATGAAAAGATACACAATGTGAACGAAATAAGGTCCTATTTATAGCTAAACTTGAGGCCTTTGGAAGGATCTAGATACTGAATGTGTGCTTCTTTGAGTTGTTTTCATCCCTTGGATCATCATACACGTTTCCCAAATGATATCCACCCTTGGATCATAAATGCCACGCATCTTCGACCAATCACAGAGCAACATGTGGCCTTAAGCACGGATAGGTGATATGGCACTTCGTGAGTCGAGAGAATGTCATAAGGTGTCGAGAAAAGTACATAATTGCCCTTAATTTGGTAATTTTGTCCAATTTAACCGAGTGGGTAATTAGGGTTCTAGTGGTAGATGAAAGGGGGAATTTAGTGCGCGTAAGAAAAAGTTATTTTATTTAGTTTGACTTGGTAATTAATGCTTTGACTTGGGGTTTGGGTCACATTTGACCGGGGTCCATATGGTTTAACGGGTTTGGATAATGGGTTTAATATTAAACCGGCATAGAAAGGTTTAGTGGATTGGGCTTGAACCGGTTTTGAATGTTGGGCCGTGGTTATTATTTGGACTAGGACTAGATAAATGATCCAAGGTTTAACATAGGTACCAAAAGTGTAAATTCAATTCCAAGGGACCACAATTGTAAATCTAAAATCTCTCTCAAGGATCAAACTTGTCATTCTCAAATAACCAAAGGTTGAACTTGTAAATTCGAAACTTGAAGGATCATTTCGCCAAAAGCTCAAAGATCGTGGACTAATCTTGACATTTCTTCAAACTTGATTGTAACTTCTAAAATCATCCTCGAGAATAAAATCTTCCAAATGCACAATCCCGACCTTCAAAAACCACTCAAACTCTCTTGATCTCTCGTGCTCGATTACATCGATTTGGTTCCTTTTGAGTATTTTTACATATCCGTACTGCAAAAGCACAAACTCAAGAAAACCACAAATATTAGCAATAAACGGCTCTTTCTTGGTTATTTTGGGTCGATTTACTAATGAAAAGATATGTGTTTTAGCACATATCAAAATACCCCAGACGAGACCATTGTGTGTCCTCACGCGTAATGCAATCAACTCACGCTCTAAAACCAAGGATTTCAATCTCTTTCTACTAAACCTATGAAGAAGTAGCAAAGATTCCTCAAAAGAGATTAAGAAAGCCTTAATTCTAAAACGCCCGCTTACCTTTTATTTCACATATATAGATATCACGATTAAGCACATTCCGATTATGAATGACGGTTTGTTGAACTTTCATGTCGATCAATAACTCCAACATTTTCAAAAGACATTTAAGGATCACGGAGTAAGAAACACAACACAACTGTGAAGTGACCATACGGATAGAATACATCGTCCCCGATTTTTCACAAGTCCCAAACTAAGCGTAAAACCGAAATCATTGTTACATATGACTCTAGATGCTAACACTACCCATGGAAGTTACTTATGTAATTACCTTTTGTTCCCATTTTCCTATTTTCTAGATTTTTATTTTGTGAGAAATGAATTTCTTCAAATTCCTCGCTTCGATAACCTTTATTCCGATAAAGATATAAAGCTAAGTCGATAATTAGTTATCCGTCTTCTCTCAAGAACCATTGTCGTAAAATGAGGTCCACATCAAGGAATTTTATTCACTTATACTTTGATTTTTTCAACATTTATCATACATTTTTTTTTTTTTTTTTTTTTTTTTTTTAATATTTAAAACTTATACTTTTTATTTATAAGAGCTATGAACCACGGAGCTTCACGGGGTAATTCCAAGACTATAGGCTTCATGAAATGAGGATCCCACTGCTAAAGATCCTAAAGTGGTCCGATCTCGACACCGCATTTCACAACTTTACTTATTACTTTATCACATATCACTTATTTCTTATTTATTACGGATCCTTGATGTACCCAATTTTTAAAACAAAGATTCTTTTAAGAAGAGAAAGAACTAACTATCGCCAAAACTCAACATCTCTAATTATTATTGACAGATATGGGTGAAACAATTTTGTGGGAACAAAAGCCATAAGTACCTTCGATGGGCTCTAAAGAGAACCAACTACTCCACGCTTAGCATCTAAACTCATAAGTAACTCTATCATTTTCGATCTCGGCAAATTTAAAATCCCAAATAATGAGATCCGCAGATGCTTAGCCGATAATTTTTAGATTATCTATGGTTAAGGGAACAAGCTAGGGCTCAACACGCCGGTCAAGTCGTAATTCCATTCCTACTCTCACCATGGAAAGTCAACAAGGTGTCAAAACATATGTTAACTTAGCAAATGCTTCGCCTAACGAAATCAAGTTATGCATATTTAAAGTCACTCAGGAAACTTGCAAAATCTTGGCCTTGTGAGCTAGAATTCGCATTTTATAGCTTCATCTAAGAGACTAGCAAAACTTTTCAATCAAAAGACTTAACAAAAGCTTACAAAATTTTTTAAAATTTTCACATTTTTGCACAATTTTTCATTTTCTAAGGAAATACGGGTTGCGAGAGTACACGAGAAAATAAAGCAAGTGCGGTCAAATCAAATCGAAGATTACCCTACCCCAGACTAAAACGAAACATTGTCCTCAATGTTTAAAGCAAGGGTATCACAAAATTCTAAAAGCCGCTTATTATGTATGCTAAAAGATAAGCGTTAGTCGATAAGATTAGGATATCGGATTTCCATTAGCATCGATCATGAAACTCGAGTGGAGAAAAGACAAACTTCGAGCACGAGAGTCTTCATATCGGGAACATCCTAAACACAACATCACAAACAACCAAACACGAAATCAAAGAGGCGGACCCTTCAAGGCCACTTATTAGAAAATAGAAAGAAGATAGAGATAAGCATGGGGTGCCTCCCATGAAGCGCCATCGTTTTTGATCACCGAGTCGCTAGCCCCGACTCGTCCCGAATTCATTTGTCCTTGGGGAAGAAAGTGGTAGAGATACTGTGGTCAAAACGGTGTCCTCATTCCCGAAGGAATGAGACTGGGTGGGTTGGGAGGAAAGAAAATGTTGGGTCAAGCACATAAGGGATATCACCTCCCGAACTCACAAAAGGGTTTTCAAGAAAGATTGATCCATCATCCGGTGGTTTTGTGGGCGGACGTCGGGATGACGGATCACAATTGAAATACTCCATAAAAGAAGGGAGCTCATGGTACGTAAAGGTGTATTTCAAAGGTTCAAACATGAAGGCATCCAAGATAGGATCCTTTTCCGAATAACTTTGGTGATAAGAATATACTCTTGATGAGTATCCCGTGGTTAAAATCTTGTCCTGAAAGGAACGAAATCAAAGTATCATCCACGTGAAAATCCTCACGAGGAGAGGAATCACTCTCGGATAAAAAATAGTGTGGGACCTCTGAATCAACAAGCTCATCCGTCGAAATCTTAACTTCCTTATCTTTCTTTGGGAAAAACGGATCATCGTATTCATTCTTGGAAAGAATCGAGTCGGTGGGAGCAAGTTCATCGGTGAACTTCTCGAAGTAAATCGACGGATCTTGATATAACAAATATTCAATTTCGCGTAAGTCGGCTCTAAAATCAAAGATGTCATCCTCACTTCCCGGTGGAAGAGGATCCAGGTGAGCGAGTTCATCGGTGAACTCCTCTAGAAGTAAATCAATGGAAGAATCCTTGAGCTCGGGCTCCGAAGGATTAAAAGACGGCTTGACTTCTTCCTAAGGAATATAAGAATCCTCATAAAGCATTTTTTCAATCAAACGAATATCTCCTTCGATGTCGATGTCAGCATTATCAATTTCCGGTGAAACTGAATCATTTTTCAAATAAGCATCAATTTCTTTCATTATAGAATCATCCTCCTCATATTGAGTGAGGGAAGGGGAAGAATCAGAAATGATTTGTTCAGAAGAAAGTTCCATATTTTCAGAAGAAGGAGTGGGATTGCCACTCAAAGAAAACTCGACGTTTTTAGGAACAAGATCAATCCGATACACAGAAAGCGGAGGTGGGACAAGTGGTGTGCTCTTAGAGCTAGCATTTTCCACCACAACCGTTGTAGTCTCCTTTTCTAGTTTCTTCTTTTGCTCAAGACGTATCGTCAGACAAACTCTTAACCGTGAAACGTGAAAGACTCGGATCAATTTCGATGTCTTAGGCCCAACTTTTGAACAACCTGAGGTTGGACGCTTTAGTACTCCGTTATTAGTAGGAATTCCGGGTCCTTTGTCACCCGGTGTTACTAATTTTGGCCACATCATATTGTTTGGTAAAAGATTTAGAAGTATGGTTAACGTTAAACGTGACGGCTTCTTTTCCAACTCTTAGAGTGATTTCTCCTTCATACACATCAATCAACGCATGGCCCGCTCTTAAGAAACATCTTCCGAGAATAAGGGCACACGAGGGTCGACATCGAAATCAACGACAACAAAATCATGGAAAATCGAACTTCCCACTTTAACAAAAACATCCTCGCTATACCGATTGGTGTTGTTGTAGTTCGATCGGCTAGCTCGAGGTCATACATGTCGGAGTAAGTGGGGGCAATGAAAGCTTTTCATAAATTGATTTCGGCATCAAATTGATACTCGCGCCAAGATCGCCAAGGCGGAGCATCGAATAATTCCTTGAAAATCACACGGAATGAGGAACTTGCCGGTCACCTAACTTTTCGGAAGTTTTCGAGAATAACCGCCGAACAATTCTCATTCAAAGACGTTTTTGCCAAATCCACAATTTTCTCTTTGTTACTTAACATTCCTTTTAGTGTCGAAACAAACTTAGGCATGAGAAGAAGAGCATCCGCGAAGCTAATTTCGAAGTGAAGATCTTGAAATATTTGAAAGAATTTTTCCATTTGAAGATTTGCTTGTTCACGTTGCTTTTGATCATTCATCCTTGACGGTAATGAAGTGTTGTATTTGAGTTAGTCTTTTCAAGACTAACTAGGAGCATCCTTGGGCTCAGATGTCGGGACAACCGTGGGTTGGACATTCTCAGTACTCCCCTTATTAGTAGGAAGCACCGGGTCCTTTGTCACCCCGGTCTCACGGTCTACCACACAAGACGGAAAAGAAGAAATAGTGGTAGGAACCGTGGGTCCATCGTAAGCAACACCACTTCGGGTAGTGATAGCTTTCATGTCACCTCTCGGGTTAGGAATAGTATTACTCGGAAGAGAACCCGAGGGTTGAGAATAAGAAGTAGAAGGTTGATTGGCTTGAAAGAAATTAGCCATCATATTCTTCATTTCACTCATTTGCTTGTTACTCGTAGCAAATTCATTCCTGATGCTGGTGATTTGAGTTTGTAAACTTTTAATGGTATTGTCGGAACTCTTCATGTAAGACAGAAACTCGTTGTTTGGAACAGCTTGATGAGATGATTGATATTGTTGTTGAGGAGGTTGTTGATAAACTTGAGGTGGAGGAGCTTGGTAGTTTTGATTACCATGATTAAGATTGGCTCCTCGGTTTTGATTGTAAGATTGGTTTTGATAACGGTTTTGGTTTTGTTGAGAATGGGTGCAAACCGGTGGTCCCATTTGGTTGGTACGGTATCCTTGGTTTTGATTTTGAACCGGATTAGCAGAGGCTACTGAAGCATTTCGGAGATCGCCATCGGTGGCTTGACAATTATAGTACGGATGAGGACCACCGCAAATAACACATGTTTCAAAGAACGGCTTTGGTCGATTCGGATTTATGAATCTTAAACTCTCTCATCATAGAATTAATAGCATCACCATTTCCACTCAACTCACTCTTCAAACCGTAGTTATCATTAGTAGCAATCTTAGAAACAACCGGTCGGTTTCTAGACTAAGAAACTTTTGACTTATTTTCGATAATCATTCTAATATCGTGGGCATACGACTCAAGATATTACCACCGCGGCGTTAAGCTTAATCTTGATCGGACGGAGTAAGAGCATTATAGAACGTATCAATCGATGGAGATCGGTAAAACCGTGATTTGGGCATTTACGTAAAAGTTCTTTAAATCTATCCCATGCTTCTCCAAACTCTCGTCAATTTTTGTTGAAAATTTATGATTTGATTTCGTAACATTGTTATTTTGACGGAGGAAAGAATTGGTTCACAAATTTCTTAGAAAGATCTTCCCATGTTGTAATCGATCGAGGGGTTCTTTTTCTAGCCAAGTCCGGCTGCCCCTCAAGGAGAATGGAAACAATCTCAACTTAATCGACTCATGAGAGACGCCCGAAAGTTAATCGTAGAAGCAACTTGATTAAACCAACGGAGGTGTGCGTGGGGCTCCTCACGATCTAAACCACAAAAAGTTTATTAGACACCAATTGTATTAAATTTGTTTTTAGCTCAAAATTTTCGTGTTAATTGGTGGAAGTACGATAGCATCACCGTAGCCGCTCACGGAGCTTGAAGTAACTCGCTCATCGCTCGAGTGTCCGCCATGACGGGTTCTTCAACGATAGTACGTAACTCGGCACGTCTATTCTTTGATTACGCCTACGTCGTGATTGAGAGCGGTGCGCATGCACTTAAAACCAAGGCAATTAAAAGAGACCGCTATTCGAAAACACGATGAACTTAACCAATAATCCCAAGTGAATAAATCACCTCTATAAGACAAACGCACAAGCGTAAGTGGAGAAGCTTTGTAGGTCACCTGAAGCTTATTAAAACCCGCTTCTTTTCACCGCAATTTAATGTCGCCGTCCTTATACCCACCACACGGTTTGTTTATCCAATAGAGATAAATAAATTCAAGCGACACAAAGGCAAGTTTTGATCTTTGGTTCGGGAACTTATAATGATAACACCTCCGCTGAGAATGTTATATAATTGGTGTCTTCTATTTATTAGCAAAACACAAGAGAAAATCTTTTGTATTTTTAATCGATATATATATACAAAAGAAAAAGAAAATATTTTTACTTTTTTTTTTGATTTATAGAAAAATAGTAACTTCACGAATGAAGGATCTCGAGTCACTAATCGTCAAACCTCAAACGATATTGTCGTGACACAACCTCCCCGGCAGCGGCGCCAAAATTTGATTCGCAGTGAACAACTCGTCAAGTTTACTCACACAAGCTAGCCACTTGTGAATGACTAACCGTGAAGAAACTTAAAACGGCTCGGACACTGATTCTTTGATAATGAAGGCTTAGGGTTATGTGTGGATAAAACCTCAATATCGATATCAAAAATAATCACGGAGATAGATTCAAATTCCTTTAGGAAAAAGAATAATAAATCAAATCCCGTGTGTGATTGTGTATACGGATTAGTCAACCCGAATCGTTTCCCAACGAGGCGTGAATTGACAACGTCATTTTTGGTTTGGAATTTAATGCTCGATGTTTTGGATTAATGATTTTGATTTTATTAAACTACGGGAATAGGGAAAGTAATTAAGGGAAATCTAAACTACGGGAAATCCTAAGTACGAATAAACTAAAACGTAATTAACAAAACGTAATTAAAATGAAACTACGTCTAAATTATATCCTAAAAATGCCTAAAACTACTTTTACTCTAAAAATGATATTTGTTTGGGTCACATTTGACCGGGGTCCATATGGTTTAACGGGTTTGGATAATGGGTTTAATATTAAACCGGGTATAGAAAGGTTTAGTGGATTGGGCTTGAACCGGTTTTGAATGTTGGGCCGTGGTTATTATTTGGACTAGGACTAGATAAATGATCCAAGGTTTAACATAGGTACCAAAAGTGTAAATTCAATTCCAAGGGACCACAATTGTAAATCGAAAATCTCTCTCAAGGATCAAACTTGTCATTCTCAAATAACCAAAGGGTTGAACTTGTAAATTCGAAACTTGAAGGATCATTTACAAAAGCTCAAAGCTCTGGACTAATCTTGACATTTCTTCAAACTTGATTGTAACTTCTAAAAATCATCCTCAGAGAATAAAATCTTCCAAATGCACAATCCCGACCTTCCTCATTTCAAACTCTCTTGATCTCTCGTGCTCGGTTTACATCCGATTTGGTTCCTTTTGAGTGTTTTACATATCCGCACACTACACAAGCACAAACTCAAGAAAACCACAAATATTAGCAATAAACGGCTCTTTCTTGGTTATTTTGGGTTAGATTTACTAATGAAAAGATATGTGTTTAAGCACATATCAGATCTGCTGCTTACTGCTCACGAAAACTCTTGGATTCTTAGCAGTCCAACTAGCAATGATATCCTTTTCTTTCTTAAGTTCATCTTGAAGAGCCTGGTTTCTTTTAACTAATTCAGTGTTTTGAATTTGCAAAGCGATAGCCTCAAGCTTATTTTGTTTTAAAAGAAGCAGTTCATCCCTACACTTGTTTAGTTCAAAACTTAGCTTGTTATATTTTGAAAAAAGATTTAATCGTTGCTCTTCTACAAACTTAAGGTCAACATTGATATAGTTCATACAAGACTGCTAATCAGAATCGTCATCCATAGAAAGTAAAATATTTACCTTCTTCATTGTGATGTTGACCCATTCTCCATTCCCTGGCATGATTTTTCCCAACGCTAGCTTGTCCTCTTACGAGAGGGCCATCGGTGCACCGACATGCACCATTTCATCATCGATGAGACCGCTCTTCATCCCGATCGAAGGTTTGAGAACAAGGCCTTTGTTTTTACCGCATGTATTGAACACTTTTTGTTGTTTCAGAGGGATCGGCCTCAAGCAATGCAAGCTTAGCTTTGACTTTCCTATACTTAGCTTCAAAATCAACGGTTTTGTTTTGATCGATTTGTTTTGAAAATTTTGATGAGACTGATAGATTTTAGGTTAAAATTTGCTAAAGCCCGAGGACTGATTTGACCTCGATGGTTTATAAGAGGTTCGAAATTGTTTTGAAAGCAGTCTTTTGCAAATGACCTCTTTTGTGACACTTAAAGCATTCGGTGTCCTCATTTGCTTTAGCATTTGAAAACCTTTGTTTCTTTTAATAAACCTCCGAGAGTTAGCAAGGAGTGCCACTCTGAAATTCAACGTTCGTGTCATTTAGGTACTCCTCACTTGATCTCTCATCGCTCATCATCCGAATTTTCCTAGAAATCTTGAACCACATTGTTAGAATGAAAAGGTTGATATTGGTGTTGAAGTGGTGGTAGGGACTTCTTGACTTCGAGACTTCTTTAAGTCGGGGTATCATCTGTTAATGAGGTTTTCCTCATAGACAAATTCCCATAAATTTCGGGAAGTTCGAGATTACTCGATATGATTATCATTCCTAAGTCCCCGAGAGAAATTCAACCACTTCTCGTGAAGACTATTGATAAAACCAACATTGATTTCATGTTTGGACAACTTGACACCATCATTTGACAGTTCATTTAGCAAGGTTTTGTACCGTGTGTAAGTTTGAGATGAGTTTACGAGTCCTTAGCCCGAAGGTGTTATACTCAAGTTTCGTGTCCATTATCATGTTTTCCTTGGTATCGGATGAGCCTTCATGACTATGGACTAGGTCATCCCAGTTTGTTTAGGCTGTACTCTGACTTATAACGACTCCATAATATCATCGGGAAGACATGATATGATGATACTTTTGAGTCTTTGGTCCTAGTTGACCACTCTCCTCTCATCATGAGTCCACTAAGCTTCGTGTTTAGGCAAACCTTCGTAGTCTTTGGGATAAATGGACCTTCATTTTACACTTGATGTAATAAGGTTCCATCCCATCAAATAGCAAAGCATACGCTTTTTCCATTTGTTGAATTTACCAACTTCAAGTCTAGGGCAACAGTGGTGAATAAGCTCCACCCTTTTATCGACTAGTTGGGGTACATCAATTTGACCATTAGGATCCTGATTTAAAACATTTTAGAGCGGCCTAAAAAGGTTTTGTAATCGCCAAGCTCGATACCACTTGTTGTTCCCTATTCACTATCGTAAAAACAGTTAAAGTATTAAAAACAGATAATAGTGAATCAATGACTGAAGTAAGATGTAAGCAAAACACACTGATAAATTTTCAACATAATATTCTTGATTAGAAATCAATAAAAAAGAATACATTACCCAAGTACATGGGGAATAGTACTTGGGATTGAAATGACAAAGGTTCGTACTCCTCACTAAGTTTAGGCTAAGTCTGAACACAACTACTATGGAACCACTGAGCTATCTCAAGGACTGAGTTGTATTTGGAGGAGTGAAAGATGGCTTGTGTGTGTGTGTGTTTTACAATTCACAAGCTTGATATTTCACTCCATCTCTTATGCTATTTATACAAGTATGAGTTTTAACTCTATCCTAAGTGACAAACTGACATTTTGCAGTAGTCAAAATACTGATGTATTTTGTCTCTGTTACAAAGACTATATCAAGTAAAAGATAAAGCGACTTTCCATAAGTCGGTTATGACATCGAGCACGATAGTTTGCCATTCGGGAAAGTTGACTTTGGTTGATACGGACTTTGTATTATCGATTCAAACTTATCCCGCCTTATCCCGCTCATTCTTGGTCTTCATATCCTTCAAGATTCTACTTGTTTGTCTTTAGTGTAAGTAGGCGGTGAGGAGTTTAGGGATTCGGTGAGTTATTGTCATCACCACCTGAATCCACCATCTTCTTCTTGACTCGATCTTCACCCTATAAGTTCCGCGCTACAGTGTGAGAGACTTCTTCTTCTTTCATCACCGAGTATCACGAAGATGGCTCACCGAGAGGCTATGCACTCGATGACACGTTAGTGTTTAACGGTCTAAATACTCGGGGTATTTTCTATTCAAATCATAGATTAAGGGTTTGGGTATTTTGAACCCAGTACCCTTCACCGTAGTTAGACCTTTTCACATAATTCTCAATCCGTCACTGCCTTTTGTGGGAATATAAAATAAGTTACAAAGACATATACGATGAGGGAATGTTGTTTGTAAAACCAGCTAATATTTGCTATATTTATAGTTTTAACATGAAACCAACACTAGTCTTGTTAAACCCACTATGAGATTACACTATAAAGTTTAAACATGATAATATATTGATTATTGCAATGTAATACAAAATTAATTTTGTTCATTACAAATAAAGTACTTATGCCTCTCAATCGAAAAATAAAAAGAGTGTTGATTTTCACGATCTATAACATATAAGACAAAACAAATAAAAAAATAACCTCAAAGAGAAACTTACATATCCAATTTGTGTTCACGATGTAACTTTTTCCTTAAAAGATTTACTCGATGTATTTCAGCAGAAAAACTTACATAACCAAATAATTTTCTATAAACCAAGACTGTGCGGTCCTAGTCATTGTCACGTCATTGACACATCAACATCTACCCAGAGGCAGAGACAGGAGAGGGCAGGGTGAGCACGTGCCCCCATAGCAATTTAAATTATAGTGTAATTTTTTTTAATACTTGGCTATTTTTGTAATTTGCCCCCTAACGAACCGAGTTTGTAGTTTCTAAAGAAATATTAAAGTTTGCCCCTTTTACCATAACTTTCTAGCTTTGCCCTGCATCCACCCGCATCTAAACCCATTTAATAGCTACCACCTTTACCACCGTACACCTTTTTTTTTACTGTCACACTTTTCTCCCTTGTTCTTCGTTCAATAGTTATGACCACCAAATCATTTTTAAAAAGGATCATCCATGCATGATAGTGTTAACACTGTAATGAAAAATCACGCGTGGTTGGTAGTTCACTACTACAAGTTTAACAACAATATAACCTTAACGCTGGTGGTAATACGGGGGAGACGCGTCGGTCCACCCTCTAAGAAACGACACCCTTAACGACACGTTGTCCCTTGGTTTTGAGGAGAACTCGATTAGTCAGACGATCGTGTTGTGTGTTGAGAGAGAAATTATAGTTTGTGTGGAATGTTTTGTAGGGTATATTTGCGTATATAAGGGTGGAGCTTCACCTTTACACCCTCATCATGCGTGATCCCCCATAAACATAGACGGACCTTCTTGAAGGCTAGGGAGGGCCATGGTCCCTAAAAAAAATTGTCCTTAATGTATTTTGTTTAATAAGTTAGTGCTAAGTTTTTCTTTTAGTAGTTTGTCCCTCTTAAAATTTGACGTTCCGGCCCCTTCAACAAAATGGTTCAAGTTCCGCCCATGCCCATAAAAGACCTCCATTATCACATCTGCACTATCTCTATTTTTTTTGTGAGTGTGTGTTGGGTATATTGTGAGGTATGTTTAAATTAAGTTGGTATTTGTTTTTAAATTTTTGTTTGGTTGTAACCATAAAAGATAAAATGTGGCGATAGTGGTGGTGTGTTAAATGATGATATGGCTTTAACGTGGAGGTGATGATAACGGTGACCATAAAAACTAATCTTACACTATGTTTGTGATGATGTTAGTTGAGTAGAGAATACTGAAGTAACCCCAAGTTGGTAATCACTATTACAATCAGTGTTCTAAAAGGCGCGCCAAGGCGTCGCCAAAGGGCGAGGCGTGGCCTCGGAACCACAAAATGGACCAAGGCGCGAGGTCTAGGCGTTGTGTGAAAATGCGTGGGATAAGGCGTGGCGCCATTTTTAGAAGCATTTAGGGGATTTACGAATTTGGGCTATTTTTTTCTTGGGCCTCATATTTTCAAAACTTAATTTCTACTTGGGCCTGTCCATTTGGGATTTAGGCCTTAATAATTGAAATTTATCTTAAAAAATGATATAAAATTATAAATAAATAAATCTATAAATATTTTTTTGCCGCCTTAAGCACGCCTTAAAAAACGTCAAGACTTCGCAAAAGCTCGTAAGGCTTGAGGCATGGCTATGCCACCACGCCATGCCCCACGCCTTTTAAAACATTGATTACAATTTACCACTACCTTGATAAAAACTAAAAATTCAAAAATGAAAAGTAAATCACACACTAAAACGTGGTAGTGCTACATCCACATAAGATCCACAAAAGAAATCCACAAGAGATGTGGCATTTGTTGATTGGTGTTTAAATATATTTTCTCACTTCTTCTGCTACACCAATCAACAAATGACACATTGATTGGTGTGTTTAAATATATTTTCTCTCACTTCTCTTTGCTACACCAATCAATAAATGTCACATCTCTTGTGTGTAGATCTTGTGTGGATGTAGCACTACTCCTAAAACGTAGCCATCACACAAAAATATTGTGAAGACCAAATAACCCATACATGCCACACACAAGTCAGTCAAAGCAGAAAGGGTAAATGATAATATTGTGAAGAAGACCAAATAACCCATACATCCCCACACACACACTCAGTAAAAACAAAAAGGATAAATGAGGTAAATGATTAACCAACTAAAGAGAAGGACACGCGTCACTTGCTTATTAGATGACAAGAAAATGCTACAACCATCCTCTTCACGAGCATGCAGCAGTATACAAATACGGCATAACCCATTCCATCAAACACTACTTTCTCTCTCTTTTCAGAGTTTCGTCACTGTGTGTTTTAGTGTGTGTTTTTTCATTTTTTCAGTCAAAGAAATATTATCAAAAGCAAGCTTTTAAGGTATATATCTTTTTCTTTTAAAGGTTGCATTGCATATATCTGTTTCTTGAAATGAATGTACACATTTTGTTCCTGTTTATATCTTGATTTATATCTTTGTTTTGTGGATTTAATTTGAAAAAAAGATAAAGAAGAAGTACTTTTTCTGGGTTTGTTTTTTATTTTCATGTTTTCTTTATATAAGAGATTTTTTTTTTTATAAACGGAAAGTCATGTTAAATTTTTTTATATAATAAATAAAGTTTGTTTTTATGTTATTTTCTTGACAAATATTTTTAAGTTTTTATGATTTTTTATAAACTAAATAAAGCGTGGTTTTATTTTTATTTTTAATGTTTTTATGTCTTTTTATAAAATATTAAAGTATGTTTTTATGTTGTTTTCTTTGAATTTTTTTTTGTATTTTTATAAAATAAATAAACAATGCTTTTATGTTGTTTTCTTTCACATTTTTTTTAAATAGTTCATGTTTATTTTTGGGTTTTCTGCTCAAATGAAACGCAAGAATGTATTGTTTGTTTCTTGTTTTGTGCATGTATACGTGCCTGTGTTTTTACACATACTAATAATTTTTAGATGATGAAAGGATGTCCTGTAAGCACACATGTGTTCATACTAATATTCTATGGATTTTGACTTTTGGGTTAAATAATATGTTATGGTTACTTTTTAGTTTTTACTACTTGTTTTTTGTTACAAGTATGTATTAGCAAGGGGGTGTTTGTTTAAGCTTATATAGTGGGCGTGGGGCTTATTTGGTTTTCGGCTCATGTTTTCTAAATAATAAGCTCACTTTTTGTGGCTTATTATGAAATTTTTCTGTTTATATAATCATGTCACTCATAAAAAGATTGTATAAGCCGAGAAAAATTCAAAATAAGCCAAAAAAATAAGCTTATGAAGCATAAGCCGAAAACCAAATAAGCCGTGAGCCCCGCTATATATAAGCTTAGAAAAACAGCCCCTAAGTTATTTGAATAGTCTTGTTTGTTGGATTCTTTATTTGTCAAAATGTGAATAGCATAAAGTATGTGTATTCTGAATTTGATGATTTTGTTGTTTTGATGACAAGTATGTGTTTAGCAAAAATTAGCGATTACTAGTCTTATTTGCAGTTGTTTTTATAAAATATACATGTATTTGCTAACATTTGTAAAGCATAAAGTATTTTTGCTAAGATGTAAACAAAATCATAAGGTAAGTGTAGACTTCACGAAACTTCTTTAAGTCGTGGTATCGCTCATTAATGAGGGTTTCCTCATAGACAAATTTCCATAAATTTCGAGAAAGTTCGAGATTCGGATATGATTAGCATTCCTAAGTCCCCGAGAGAAATTCAACCACTTCGGGAAGACTATTGACAAAACCAACATTGATTTCATGTTTGGACAACTTGACACCATCATTTGACAGTTCATTTAGCAAGGTTTTGTACCGGGTGTAAGTTTGAGACAGAGTTTCTGAGTCCTTAGCCCTGAAGGTGTTATACTCAAGTTTTAGGTCTATTATCCTGTTTTCCTTGTTATTAGATGGGCCTTCATGACTATGGACTAGGTCATCTCAGGTTTGTTTAGCTGTACTACAGCTTATAACTAACTCCATAATATCATCAGGAAGACATGATATGATGATACTTTTGAGTCTTTGGTCCTGGTTGACCACTCTCCGCTCATCCTGAGTCCACTGAGCTTCACGTTTAGGCAAACCTTCAACAATATTTGGGATAAATGGACCTTCATTTATACACTTGATATAATAAGGTTCCAACCCAATCAAATAGCAAAGCATACGCTTTTTTCATTTGTTGAATTTACCAACTTCAAGTCTAGGGCAACAACCGAATAAGCTCCATCCTTTTATCGACTAGTTGGGGTACATCAATTTCGACCATTAGGATCCCGATTTAAAAGCGCTTAGAGGCGGCCAAAAAATGTTTTATAATCGGTCAAGCTCGATACCACTTGTTGTTCCCTATTCACTATCGTAAAAACAGTTAAAGTATTAAAAGCAGATAATAGTGAATCATGACCAAGTAAGATGTAAGCAAAACACATCGATAAATTTTCAACATAATATTCTTTATTAGAAATCAATCAAAATAATACATTACCCAGTACTTATGAATAGTACTTGGGATTGAAATGACAAAGGTTGGTACTCCTTACTAAGTTCAAAGCTAAGTCTCGAACACAACTACTATGGAACCACTGAGCTATCTCGTGGACCGAGTTGTGTTGGAGGAGTGAAAGATGGATTGTGTGTGTGTTTTACAATTCAAGCTTAATCTTTCACTCCATCTCTTATCCTATTTATACAAGTATGACTTTAACTCTATCCTAAGTGACAATCGACATTTTGTAAGACAAAATCTTGATGTATTTTGTCTGCTTCTAAAGACTATATCAAGTAAGGGACAAGTTAGCTTTCCATAAGTCGTTGATGACATCGAGCACGATAGTTTGCCATTCGGGAAAGTTGAATTTGGTTGATCTGAACTTCGTCTTATCGATTCAAACTTATCCCAACTTATCTGCGCATTCTTCGTCTTCATATCCTTCAATCTTCTACTTCGGTTTGTCTTCGTAAGTAGTTGGTGAGGAGTTTAGGATTCGGTGAGTTATTGTCATCACCACCGAATCCACCATCTTCTTCATGACTCCGCCTTCACCCAGTAAGTTCCGCCACGGGTGGAGGGACTTCTTCTTCGCCTCATCTCGAGTATCACGAAGATGGCTCACTAAGAGGCTATGCACTCAGTGACATGTTAGTGTTTAACGGTCTAAATACATAGGGTATTTTCTATTCAAATCCTAGATAAAGGGGTTTGGGTATTTACTGAACCCAACAGTACCCTTCACCGTATTTAGACCTTTTCACATATTTCTCAATCCGTCACTGCCTTTTGTGGAAATATAAAATAAGTTACAAAGACATATACAATAAGGGAATATTGTTTGTAAAACCAGCTAATATTTGCTATATTTATAGTTTTAACATGAAACCAACACTAGTCTTGTTAAACCCACTATGAGATTACACTCTAAAGTTTAAACATGATAATATATTGATTATTGCAATGTAATACACAATTTATTTTGTTCATTACAAATAAAGTACTTATGCCTCTCAATCAAAAAATAAAAAGAGTGTTGATTTTCACGATCTATAACATATAAGACAAAACAGATAAACAAATAACCTCAAAGAGAAACTTACATATTCAATTTGTGTTCACGATGTAACTTTTTCCAGAAAAGATTTACTCGATGTATTTCAGCAGAAAAACTTACATAACCAAATAATTTTCTATAAACCAAGGCTGTGCGGTCCTAGTCATTGTCACGTCATTGACACATCAACATATACCTAGAGGCAGAGACAGGAGAGGGGCAGGGTGAGCACGTGCCCCCATAAAAAATTAAATTATAGTGTAATTTGTTTTAATACTTGGCTATTTTTGTAATTTGCCCCCTAACGAACCGAGTTTGTAGTTTCGAAAGAAATATTAAAGTTTGCCCCTTTTACCATAACTTTCTAGCTTTGCCCTGCGTCCACCCACATCTAAACCCATTTAATAGCTACCACCTTTACCACCGTACACCTTTTTTTTTACTGTCACACTTTTCTCCCTTGTTCTTCGTTCAATAGTCATGACCACCAAATCATTTTTAAAAGCATCATCCATGCATGATAGTGTTAACACATTGTAACGAAGATCACGCGTGGTTGGTAGTTCACTACTACAAGTTTAACAACAATATAACCTTAATTTGGTGTGTCTGGAGACGCGTCGGTCCACCCTCTAAGACGCGCCACCTTTATAAACGACACCTTAACGACGCGTTATCCCTTGGTTTTGTGGAGAGCTCGATTAGTCAGACGACCGTGTTGTGTGTTGAGAGAGAAATTATAGTTTGCGTGGAATGTTTTGTAGGGTATATTTACGTATATAAGGGTGGAGCTTCACCTTTACACCCTCATCACGCGTGATCCCCCATAAACATAGACGGACCTTCTTGAAGGCTAGGGAGGGCCATGGTCCCTAAAACAAATTTGTCCTTAATGTATTTTGCTTAATAAGTTAGTGCTAAGTTTTTCTTTTAGTAGTTTGTCCCTATTAAAATTTGACGTTCCGGCCCCTTCAACAAAATGGTTGAAGTTCCGCCCATGCCCATAAAAGACCTCCACTATCACCTTTGGCCACAGTGGTGGTCTGCACTATCTCTATTTTTTTTGTGAGTGTGTGTTGGGTATATTGTGAGGTATGTTTAAATTAAGTTGGTATTTGTTTTTAAATTTTTGTTTGGTTGTAACCATAAAAGATAAAATGTGGCGATAGTGGTGTTGTGTTAAATGATGATATGGCTTTAACGTGGAGGTGATGATAACGGTGACCATCAAAACTAATCTTACACTATGTTTGTGATGATGTTAGTTGAGTAGAGAAAACTGAAGTAACCCCAAGTTGGCGATCACTATTACAATCACTGTTCTAAAAGGCGCGCCAAGGTCTCGCCAAAGGGCGAGGCGTGGCCTCGGCGCCACGAAATGGACCAAGGCGCAAGGTCTAGGCGTTGTGTTAAAAGGCATGGCGCCATTTTTAGAAGCATTTAGGGGATTTACGAATTTGTGCTATTTTTTTCTTGGGCCTCATATTTTCAAAACTTAATTTCTACTTGGGCCTGGCCATTTCGGATTTTGGCCTTAATTAATGAAATTTCTCTTAAAAAATGATATAAAATTATAAATACATAAATCTATAAATATTTTTTTGCCGCCTTAAGCACGCCTTAAAAAACGTCAAGACTTCGCAAAAGCTCGTAAGGCTTGAGGCGTGGCTATGCCACCATGCCATGCCCCACGCCTTTTAAAACATTGATTACAATTTACCACTACCTTGATAAAAACTAAAAATTCACAAATGAAAAGTAAATCACACACTAAAACGTGAGTAGCGCTACATCCACACAAGATCCACAAAAAGAAATCCACACAAGAGATGTGGCATTTGTTGATTGGTGTTTTAAATATATTTTCTCTCACTTCTCTTTGCTACACCAATCAACAAATGACACATTGATTGGTGTGTTTAAATATATTTTCTCTCACTTCTCTTTGCTACACCAATCAATAAATGTCACATCTCTTGTGTGTAGATCTTGTGTGGATGTAGCACTACTCCTAAAATGTAGCCATCACACAAAAATATTGTGAAGACCAAATAACCCATACATGCCACACACAAGTCAGTCAAAGCAGAAAGGGTAAATGATAATATGTGAAGAAGACCAAATAACCCATACATCCCACACACACACGGTAAAAACAAAAGGATAAATGAGGTAAATGATTAACCAACTAAAGAGAAGGACACGCGTCACGTGCTTATTAGATGACAAGAAAATACTACAACCATCCTCTTCACCAAAGATGCAAAGAAGATAAAATATAGCATAACCCATTCCATCAAACACTACTTTCTCTCTTTTCGCAGTTTCACACCGTGTGTTTTAGTGTGGGTTTTTATTTTTCGATCAAAGAAATATTATCAAAAGCAAGCTTTTAAGGTATATATCTTTTTCTTTTAAAGGTTGCAGTGCATATATCTGTTTCTTGAAATGAATGTACATATTTTGTTCGTGTTTATATCTTGCTTTATATCTTTGTTTTGTGGATTTATTGTGAAAAAAAGATAAAGAAGAAGTACTTTTTCTGGGTTTGTTATTTATTTTCATGTTTTCTTTATATAAGAGAATTTATGTTTTTTTTTATAAACGGAAAGTCATGTTAAATTTGTTTATAAAATAAATAAAGTTTGTTTTTATGTTGTTTTCTTGACAAATATTTTTAAGTTTTTATGATTTTTTATAAACTAAATAAAGCGTGGTTTTATTTTTATTTTTAATGTTTTTATGTCTTTTTATAAAATATTAAAGTATGTTTTTATGTTGTTTTCTTTGAATTTTTTTTTTGTATTTTTATAAAATAAATAAACAGTGTTTTTATGTTGTTTTCTTTCACATTTTTTTTATAAATAGTTCATGTTTATTTATGGGTTTTCTGCTCAAATGAAACGCAAGAATGTATTGTTTGTTTCTTGTTTTGTGTATGTATACGTGCCTGTGTTTTTACACATACTGATAATTTTTAGATGATGAAAGGATGTCCTGTAAGCACACATGTGTTCATACTAATATTCCATGGATTTTGACTTTTGGGTTAAATAATATGTTATGGTTACTTTTTACTACATTTTTGTCACAAGTATGTATTAGCAAGGGGTGTTTGTTTGCTTATATAGTGGGCGTGGGCTTATTTGGTTTTCGGCTCATGTTTCTAAATCATAAGCTCACTTTTGTGGCTTATTGTGAAATTTTACTGTTTATATAATCATGTCACTCATAAAAGATTGTATAAGAGAAAAATTCAAAATAAGCAAAAAATAAGCTTATGAAGCATAAGTCGAAAACCAAATAAGCCGTGAGCCCCGCTATATATAAGCTTAGAAAAAAAACCCTAAGTTATTTGAATAGTCTTGTTTGTTGGATTCTTTATTTGTCAAAATGTGAATAGCATAAAGTATGTGTATTCTGAATTTGATGATTTTGTTGTTTTGATGACAAGTATGCGTGTTTAGCAAAAATTAGCAGTTACTAGTCTTATTTGCAGTTGTTTTTATAAAAATATACATGTATTTGCTAACATTTGTAAAGCATAAAGTATTTTTGCTAAGATGTAAACAAAAATCATAAGGTAAGTGTAGAATTCCCGAGACTTCTTTAAGTCAGGGTATCGTCTGTTAATGAGGGTTTCCTCATAGACAAATTTCCCATAAATTTCAGAAAGTTCGAGATTCTGGATATGATTAGCATTCCTAAGTCCCTGAGAGAAATTCAACCACTTCTCAGGAAGACTATTGATAAAACCAACATTGATTTCATGTTTGGACAACTTGACACCATCATTTGACAGTTCATTTAGCAAGGTTTTGTACCGGTGTAAGTTTGAGACGAGTTTCGAGTCCTTAGCCTCAAGGTGTTATACTCAAGTTTTAGGTCTATTATCCTGCTTTCCTTGTTATCGATGGGCCTTCATGACTATGGACTAGGTCATCTCAGTTTGTTTAGGCGTACTACGACTTATAACTAACTCCATAATATCATCGAAGACATGATATGATGATACTTTTGAGTCTTTGGTCCTGGTTGACCACTCTCCGCTCATCCTGAGTCCACTGAGCTTCACGTTTAGGCAAACCTTCAACAATATTTGGGATAAATGGACCTTCATTTATACACTTGATATAATAAGGTTCCAACCCAATCAAATAGCAAAGCATACGCTTTTTTCATTTGTTGAATTTACTAACTTCAAGTCTAGGGGCAACAACTGAATAAGCTCCACCCTTTTTATCGACTAGTTGGGGTACATCAATTTCAGCCATTAGGATCCTGATTTAAAAACGTTTTAGAGCGGCCAAAAAAAAGGTTTTATAATTAGTCAAGCTCTGATACCACTTGTTGTTCCCTATTCACTATTGTAAAAACAGTTAAAGTATTAAAAACAGATAATAGTGAATCAATGACTGAAGTAAGATGTAAGCAAAACACACTGATAAATTTTCAACATAATATTCTTTATTAGAAATCAATCAAAAGAATACATTACCCAAGTACTTTCGGAATAGTACTTGGGATTGAAATGACAAAGGTTGGTACTCTCACTAAGTTCGGGCTAAGTCCGAACACAACTACTATGGAACCACCGAGCTATCTCGTGGACCGAGTTGTATTTGGAGGAGTGAAAGATGGCTTGTGTGTGTGTGTTTTACAATTCACAAGCTTGATCTTTCACTCCATCTCTTATGCTATTTATACAAGTATGAGTTTTAACTCTATCCTAAGTGACAACCGACATTTGCGTAAGACAAAATATCGATGTATTTTGTCTCATTTCAAAGACTATATCAAGTAAGAGACAAGGTAGCTTTCCACAAGTCGGTGATGACACCGAGCTCGATAGTTTGCCATTCGGGAAAGTTGACTTTGGTTGATACGGACTTCGTCTTATCGATTCAAACTTATCCCGACTTATCTTGCTCATTTTTGGTCCTCATATCCTACAATCTTCTACTTGGTTTGTCTTGATGTAAGTAGTTGGTGAGGAGTTTAGGATTGATGAGTTATTGTCATCACTCACCGAATCCACCATCTTCTTCTTGACTCGGTCTTCACCCTTTAAGTTCCGCTCATCGAGGGAGAGACTTCTTCGCCTCATACTAAGTGTTTCAAGATGGCTCACTAAGAGGCTATGCACTCAGTGACCTGTTAGTGTTTAACGGTCTAAATACCTAGGGTATTTTCTATTCAAATTCCATATTAAAGGGTTTGGGTATTTACTGAACCCAACAGTACCCTTCACCGTATTTAGACCTTTTCACATATTTCTCAATCCGTCACTGCCTTTTTTAGGAATATAAAATAAGTTACAAAGACATATGCGATGAGGGAATATTGTTTGTAAAACCAGCTAATATTTGCTATATTTATAGTTTTAACATGAAACCAACACTAGTCTTGTTAAACCCACTATGAGATTACACTCTAAAGTTTAAACATGATAATATATTGATTATTTCAATGTAATACAAAATTTATTTTGTTCATTACAAATAAAGTACTTATTCCTCTCAATCGAAAAATAAATAGAGTGTTAATTTTCACGATCTATAACATATAAGACAAAACAGATAAACAAATAACCTCAATGAGAAACTTACATATTCAATTTGTGTTCATGATGTAACTTTTTCCAGAAAAGGTTTACTCGATGTATTTCCGCAAAAAAACTTACATAACCAAATAATTTTCTAAAAACCAAGACTGTGCGGTCCTAGTCATTGTCACGTCATTGACACATCAACATCTACCCAGAGGCAGAGACAGGAGAGGGCAGGGTGAGCACGTGCCCCCATAGCAAATTAAATTATAGTGTAATTTTTTTTAATACTTGGCTATTTTTGTAATTTGCCCCCTAACGAACCAAGTTTGTAGTTTCTAAAGAAATATTAAAGTTTGCCCCTTTTACCATAACTTTCTAGCTTTGCCCTGCATCCACCCGCATCTAAACCCATTTAATAGCTAGCACCTTTACCACCGTACACCTTTTTTTTTACTGTCACACTTTTCTCCCTTGTTCTTCGTTTAATAGTCATGACCACCAAATCATTTTTAAAAAGCATCATCCATGCATGATAGTGTTAACACTGTAACGAAAGATCACGCGTGGTTGGTAGTTCACTACTACAAGTTTAACAACAATATAACCTTAACGCTGGTGGTAATACGGGGGAGACGCGTCGGTCCACCCTCTAAGACGCGCCACCTTTATAAACGACACCCTTAACGACGCGTTGTCCCTTGGTTTTGTGGAGAACTCGATTAGTCAGATGACCGTGTTGTGTGTTGAGAGAGAAATTATAGTTTGTGTGGAATGTTTGCAGGGTATATTTGCGTATATAAGGGTAGAGCTTCACCTTTACACCCTCATCATGTGTGATCCCCCATAAACATAGACGGACCTTCTTGAAGGCTAGGGAGGGCCATGGTCCCTAAACAAAATTTGTCCTTAATGTATTTTGTTTAATAAGTTAGTGCTAAGTTTTTCTTTTAGTAGTTTGTCCCTCTTAAAATTTGACGTTCCGGCCCCTTCAACAAAATGGTTCAAGTTCCGCCCATGCCCATAAAAGACCTCCACTATCACCTTTGCCCACAGTGGTGGTCTGCACTATCTCTATTTTTTTTTGTGAGTGTGTGTTGGGTATATTGTGAGGTATGTTTAAATTAAGTTGGTATTTGTTTTTAAATTTTTGTTTGGTTGTAACCATAAAAGATAAAATGTGGCGATAGTAGTGGTGTGTTAAATGATGATATGGCTTTAACGTGGAGGTGATGATAACGGTGAACATAAAAACTAATCTTACACCATGTTTGTGATGATGTTAGTTGAGTAGAGAAAACTGAAGTAACCCCAAGTTGGCGATCACTATTACAATCAGTGTTCTAAAAGGCGCGCCAAGGCGTCGCCAAAGGGCGAGGCGTGGCCTCGGCGCCACAAAATGGACCAAAGCGCGAGGTCTAGGCGTTGTGTGAAAAGGTGTGGGATAAGGCGTGGCGCCATTTTTAGAAGCATTTAGGGGATTTACGAATTTGGGCTATTTTTTTCTTGGGCCTCATATTTTCAAAACTTAATTTCTACTTGGGTCTGGCCATTTGGGATTTGGGCCTTAATAATTGAAATTTCTCTTAAAAATTGATATAACATTATAAATACATAAATCTATAAATATTTTTTTGCCGCCTTAAGCACGCCTTAAAAAATGTAAAGACTTCGCAAAAGCTCGTAAGGCTTGAGGCGTGGCTATGCCACCACGCAATGCCCCACGCCTTTTAAAACATTGATTACAATTTACCACTACCTTGATAAAAACTAAAAATTCAAAAATGAAAAGTAAATCACACACTAAAACGTGAGTAGTGCTACATCCACACAAGATCCACAAAAAGAAATCCACACAAGAGATGTGGCATTTGTTGATTGGTGTTTTAAATATATTTTCTCTCACTTCTCTTTGCTACACCAATCAACAAATGACACATTGATTGGTGTGTTTAAATATATTTTCTCTCACTTCTCTTTGCTACACCAATCAACAAATGTCACATCTCTTGTGTGAATGTAGCACTACTGCTAAAACGTAGCCATCACACAAAAATATTGTGAAGACCAAATAACCCATACATGCCACACACAAGTCAGTCAAAGCGTAGGGTAAATGATAATATTGTGAAGAAGACCAAATAACCCATACATCCTCACACACACACAAGTAAAACAAAAGGATAAATGAGGTAAATCATTAACCAACTAAAGAGAAGGACACGCGTCACGTGCTTATTAGATGACATGAAAATGCTACAACCTTCCTCTTCACGAGCATGCAGCAGTATACAAATACAACATAACCTAGGTTGCACGGACACGCCTAAAAACTCGAAGTGTCGGTGTCGGACACGTGTCGAACACGAACACGGCTCGGACACGGCTCGAACACGTGTCCGACACGCACGTGCCGTGTCCCACGTGCGATTTGAGCTGGACACGTTTTTGGACACGGGTCGAACACGGATCATCAATTAATAAGAAAAAAATACCCAAAAGTAGTCTCTTTTCTCTCAGCTATCCAAAGGATGCTCCTTTCCATCTTCTATTGACGATTTATCATTCTCTTCACATGATTCACACGGGTAATGATTCACACGATTATCATTCTCTTTCCATCTTTTAATTTGAATATTTGTCTCTTCAACCTTCATATCACCGTCAAGTTATCTCACACAAGCTAGCCACTTGTGAATGACTAACCGTAAGAAACTTAAAACAGTTCGATAATCGATTTTTGATAATGAAGGCTTAGGGTTATGTGTATGGATAAAACCTCAATATCGATATCAAAAATAATCACGAAGATAGATTCAAATTCCTTTAGGAAAAGAATAATAAATCAAATCCGTGTGTGATCGTTGATACGGATTAGTCAACCCGAATCGTTTCCCAACGAGGCGTGAATTGCCAACGTCGTTTTGGTTTGGAATTTAATGCTCGATGTTTTGATTTGTTTGATTTTGATTTTATTAAACTACGGAATAGGGAAAGTAATTAAGGAATCTATTTTACGGAAATCCTAAGTGCAAAATTAACTAAAACGTAATTAATAAAACGTAATTAAAATGCAACTACGTCTAAATTATATCCTAAAATGCCTAAAATTACTTTTACTCTAGAAATGTAATTTGAAAACTAATTTAGAATTAAAACTATTTTTTGGATTTTTTGGATTTTATTTAAATTAAAACTAATTTTAACTTTTTAAACTAAATTAAAATACTAAAAATTATGAAAATTAAGGAGAAAAATATGAAACTATTTTTATAAAATCTAAAATATCATAAGAGACTTTTCAAAACTATTTTTTATTTTTTCGATTATTTTCTATTTTCTACTAATTTAAAACTATTTAAATCTAATTTAAATTGTGAAAATACCAAATAAAAGGGAAAAATAAGGAAAAATATTTTTATGCTTTTATATTTTTCTTAAACTGGGAAAATTGAAAATTATTTTTTTTGAACTTTTTCTTAATTATTTGCAATAAAAGCTATTTAAAAGTGACTAAAAACTATTTTAAATTGAGAAAAATAGCAAACAATGACCAAAAATTATGAAAAACTCAGGAAAATTCTAAAATATTAATCTAAATCTATGAAAAATAAGAAATATGAGGCTTATGTGTAAGATATGAAGGCTGCAGTGTAAATGGATCTAAATAAGCACTTTAGAAATAAGCAAACAAGAACAATAAGCCACCAAACTTCTACTTAAGCTAGATTATACTATAACTACTCTAAATCAACTAATTATAGCTACTCCTAACCTCAAATAAGCGGTTTACTAAGATTTAATGCTAACCGATTTTAAGCAAAACAGTGATTCGGCCCTAAGTTTGAGCTTATTCACAAGCTTATCGAAAAGCTTAAGTGAAAAACAGATATGTGGTCTTCAAGACCACCTAGCAAACTACAAATGACCAAATATGAGACCCTAACTATTTGAAATGAACCTTGTGCATGTGTCGCAAGATCTGCATAAAACCGTTTTGACATGTTTTGACTTTTGAAAACAGTTTGAAGTTTGACTAAAATGAGATTTAAGATCAAATGTTGGACCGATGTTGATGAAATATGATGAAATGCAACTTTAACAAGCTAGTTTATCAAATTTTAAACCTATATGAAATTATTTCAACAATCGGTTCCAACAGATATGAGATCAAGAGCATTTTCAAAGTGATTTTGACTTTTATGCAAATTTTATGCAAAATAATGATGATATGAATGACCAAAACTATACAAGCTTAATGCAATGCAATGACTCTAACCACCACTAAAACCTCTAACTCGGTTTTATCAAGCAATCCAAACACCCTTTAAGACGAGATAATGCAATCATACTCTAGCTAAAACACAATGACAAGATTATTCTAACATAAAAAAGATTTAATACACTAAAACAAAGCTAATAAGACGACAAATATCACTATTATAACAGATCTAAAATGAAATAATATGCTACTTTTTATTAAGCTAGAAATGAGATTAAGCACACTTACAAGAAGTCCTACCAATGGCTTGCAAGCGAGTAGAACCACTAAACCTAACCCATATAACATCAAACAACAACCCAATCCATCATCATAATCAACCCATATCCATTTCGAACCAAAAGAAGCACACAGTTGACTTTCGTTGACCAAGTGTCTTTTGTGAATGTAAATGAATGAAATGGAACAAGAGGTGCAAAATAAGCTCACTAAAGCTATAATAAGTTGAAATGAGCTTATTCCATTATTAAAAATAGCTTATTGATTACTTTAAATAGTGAAATGCAAGATTAAAGGTAAAACTTGGAACTTTGATTAAAAGCGAAATGAGATTACAAGGAATTGAGATTACAATAAAAGCTTAAGAAAACATTTATAAAACTAAAAACCTTAAAATACAAAAACAATAAGCTAAAATGAAAACTAAAAATTGCACGATTACAATGTGAGCCAAGAGGTCTTTTTATAGCCTCAAGAGGTCTTGGATCCTTGATTGGAAGAGCCTAGAAGTCCATTTTTGACCACACAATCAATCCATTGTCATCTTAACCAATCGAGAGCTCCAATTCACCATATGAGGTGTTTCGTCCAATGAGATAGCTCCATTTGTCCACGTGGCATTCTTATCCGACATGTCGAGGTGGTTCTAGAAGCTCTGGAAAGATGCTTAGTACGAGGTAAGGGGTTTTTGGGTAAATGGTGGTAATGGTGGTAAATGGGTGTTTGGTTTGGGGAAGAAGAGGATAATTAGGCGCGTTTGGATTTGTTTATTATTATTTCAATTGGGTTGACCGGGTTTAGGGGTTGACTTGGGTAAAATCCGGGTAAAGGTAGTATTCGGTTAACGGTATTAAAGGGTGTTGGATGTTGGGTGGGGGTTTGGGATTTGGATTGGATTTTGGGTTGTTTGGCTTTGGTTTTGGTAATGGATATTGGATTAGGACTTGGACTAGTATTGTGATCCATTTAGCAACTATAAGGACCAAAGTTGTAAAAGTGAAATTCCAAGGACCAAACATGTAATTTGAAAGTATCTTCCAAGGACTGATTTTGTCAATCTTCAAATAAACCAAGGGCCAATTTGCAACTTTTGAATCTTCAAGGGCCACTTTTGCCAAATGTTGAAACTTGAGGGCCATTTTGACATTTCTTCAAACTTGGTTATTTCTTCCAAAATCATCCTCGAGAATAAAATCTTCATAAATGCTCAATTTTGATCTTCCGGCTCGGCTTAAGCTCTCTTAATCTCTCGTGCTCGGATTTACGTCCGATTTGGTTCCTTTTGTGTGTTTTACATATCCGCACTGCACAAGCACAAACTCAAAAACCACAAATATTAGCAATAAACGGCTCTTTCTTGGTTATTTTGGGTCTATTTTGATAATGAAAAGGTATGTGTTTTAGCACATACCAAAATACCCAGACGAGACCATTGTCGTGTCCTCACGCAATGCAATCAACTCACGCTTCTAAAACCAAGGATTTCAATCTCTTTCTACTAAACCTATGAAGAAGTAGCAAAGATTCCTCAAAAGAGATTAAGAAAGCCTTAATTCTAAAACGCCTGCTTACCTTTTAATTCACATGTATAGATATTACGATTAAGCACATTCCGATTATGAATGACGGTTTGTTGAACTTTCATGTCGATCAATAACTCCAACATTTTTCAAACGACACGTTAGGATCACGGAGTAGAAAACACAACACAACGTGAAGTGACCATACGGATAGAATACATCGTCCCGATTTTCACAAGTCCCAAACTAAGCGTAAAATCGAAATCATTGTTAAATATGACTCTAGATGCTAACACTACCCATGGAAGTTACTTGTGTAATTACCTTTTGTTCCCATTTTCCTATTTTCCTCTAGATTTTTTTATTTTTTGTGAGAAATGAATTTCTTCAAATTCTCGTTTCGATAACTTTTATTCCGATAAAGATACAAAGCTAAGTCGATAATTAGTTATCCATCTTCTCTCAAGAACCATTGTCGTAAAAATGAGGTCCACATCAAGGAATTTTTATTTACTCATACTTTTGACTTTTTTCATCATTTTTCATTTTTTTTTTTTTTTTTTTTTTTTTTTTTATTTTTAACTTATACTTTTACTTATATGAGCTATGAACTACGGAGCTTCACGGGTAATTCCAAGACTATAGGCTTCATGAAATGAGGATCCCGGTGGCTAGGCTAAGACCTCACTCAATCCCGGCTAAAGATCCAAGGGTCCGATCTCGACACCGCACTCACAACTTTACTTATTACTTTTTCACTTATCACACGATTGCTTATTTATTACGGATCCTTGATGTGTACCCAATTTTTAAAACAAAGATTCTTTTAAGAAGATAAAGAACTAACTATCGCCAAAAACTCAACATCTCTAATTATTATTAGACAGATATGGGGTGAAACAATTTTGTGGGAACAAAAGCCATAAGTACCTTGATGGGCTCTAAAGAGAACCAACTACTCCACGCTTAGCATCTAAACTCATAAGTAACTCTATCATTTCTCGATCTCGCAAATTTAAAATCCCAAATAATGAGATCCGCAGATGCTTAGCCGATAATTTTAGATTATCTATGGTTAAGGAACAAGCTAGGGCTCAACACGCCCGGTCAAGTCGTAATTCTATTCCTACTCTCACCAATGGAAAGTCAACAAGGTGTCAAAACATATATTAACTTAGCAAATGCTTCGTCTAATGAAATCAAGTTATGCATATTTAAAGTCACTCAGGAAACTTGCAAAATCTTGGCCTTGTGAGCTAGAATTGCATTTTATAGCTTCTTGTCTAAGAGACTAGCAAACTTTTCAATCAAAAGACTTAACAAAAGCTTACAAAATTTTTAAATTTTTCTCATTTTGCACAATTTTTCATTTTCTAAGGAAAACGGGTTGCGAGAGAAACACGACGAAAAATAAGCAAGTGCGGTCAAATCAAATCGAAGATTACCCTACCCCAGACTAGAACGAAACATTGTCCTCAATGTTTAAAGCAAGGGTATCACGAAAATCTAAAAGCCGTTTATTAAGTATGCTCAAAGATAAACGTTAGTCGATAAGATTAGGATATCGATTTCCATCAAGCATCGATCATGAAACTCGAGTGGAGAAAAGACAAACTTCGAGCACGAGAGTCTTCATATCGGGAACATCCTAAACACAACATCACAAACAACCAAACACGAGAAATCGAAGAGGCACCCTTGGCGTCACTTATTAGAAAATAGAAAGAAGATAGAGATAAGCATGGGGTGCCTCCCACGAAGCGCCATCTTGTTTTTGATCACCGAGTCGCTAGCCCGACTCGTCCCGAATTCATTTGTCCTTGGGAAGCAAGCGGAAGGATACCGGATCAAAGACGGTATCCTCACTCCCGAAGGAATGAGAATGGGTGGGTTGGGAGGAAAGAAAATGTCGGGCTTCAAGACATGGGATAACTTCTCCCAAACTCACATAAGGTATATCAAGAAAGAATGATCCATCATCCGGTGGTTTTGCGGGCGGACGAAGGGATGACGGATCACAATAAGAATACTCCATAGAAGAAGGAGTCCATGGTACGTAAAAGTGTTACTTGAAGGTTCATCAACGAAGGCATCCAAGAGAGGATCCTTTTCCGGTTAACTTTTGTTTTATGAATGTCCTCTCCGAAGAGTATCCGTGGTTAAAAATCTTGTCCTCGGAGAGGAAGGAAATCAAAGTATCATCTACGTGAAAATCCTCACGAGGAGAGGAATCACTCTCGGATAAAAATAATGTTGGACCTCGGGATCAACAAGTTCATCGTCGAAAACTTCACTTCCTTTTCTTTCTTGGGAAAACGGATCATCGTATTCATTTTCTTTATTCGAGAAAGGATCGAGTCGGTGGGAGCAAGTTCATCGGTGAACTCCTCACTTTCTTCGTCAAAGAGTTGATTCTCAAAATTTGATTATATTCGTAATCGAATTCAAACAAGGGATTTGTGAATGTCGCTTTGAAAGATTCGGATTGAAAGATGTCTCGGAAGAAGTTTCCATAATTTCGAGAAGAAGGGTGGGATTGCCACTCAAAGGAAGGTTGATTTTCTTAGAAATCGGAGGTGGGACAAGTGGTGTGCTCTTAGAGCTAGCTTTCCACCACTACCGTTGAAGTCTCCTTTTCTTGTTGCTTTGTCCGCTTGTATTGTCGACATACTCTTAATCGTAAACCTTGAAAGATCAATTCGAGACGGTTTAGGTTCAACTTTCTTCACATCATCCGGATCATCCGGGGGGTAAGAAGATGGCTCGTTATATAACAATTTTTCAAGAAAAGAATGTCCTCCGGTCAAAAGTAGCATCATCAATCTCAACGGAACCGAATCATCATTAAGAAAGGCCTCGATCTCTTCCCAAGTAGGGTTACTTTCCGTAGTGAGAGACGGGAAAGAGTCAGTCATAATCGGATTAGATGGTACAGTGGGATTGCCACTTTCTTTAGAGAAATCAATCACACCGATGCTATGAATAGAATGATCATCGGGTGGAGGTTTTGAAGTTTGTTCGGCATAAAACACAATCTTATCATTTCCTTTTCTGATCGTTAACGTTCCTTGGTAATGATCCACAAGGACTTTTGCGGTTCTCAAGAATGGTCTTCCAAGAGTGAGAGGGACTCGGGCGTCAACCTCTATATCAATGACGGCGAAATCCACGGAAAATGGAATTTATCCACTGTACCATAACATCGTTGACTACACCAACCGTGTGAGCAATTGTTCGATTAGCTAATTCGATAGTCATACGAGTCGGTATAAGAGTCTTCAATCCAAGCTTATGATATATCGCAAGAGGCATGAGACTTATGCTTGCACCTGAATCGGTCAAGGCATTACATTCCTCAGTATCATTTAAAGAGCAAGGAAGGAGAAATTTCCCGGGATCACCAAGCTTCTCGGGAGCTTGGTTTGAGGAAGAATTAAACGGTGTAGGCTCAAGTGAAATCTTTGAAATTTGTTCCAATTTCTTTTCATAAATCATATCAGCAGCTTTGATCATATCAGTCGTAAGTTTAAACTTTGTTCCAGAAACAACTTTCATTTTGTCTAATCGTGATTGAATCGATTTGCACGGTGTAAGATTAGAACTTGGTGTTATGACGGAGATAGAAGGAACTTGGGCAACCAGAGGTTGGACGTATTTGGCTTTTCCATTATCAAGAGGAATTACCGGGTCCTTTGTCACCTCGGTCTCTCGTGCTACATTCCTCACCGGAGAAGAAGTAGTCATTGAGGGCCCATCATCTCGAATGGTTACGGATTTCATTTCTCCCTTCGGGTTTGGAATCGTGTTACTTGGGAGAGAACCGGAACCCGAGGGTTGACTCATTTGGCACAAAACAGCATTCAACATACTTTCAAGTTTATTCTGTGAAGCATCCAATTTGTTGTTCTGAAGTCGAATTTCATTCCTAAACTCATTGCTTTGTCTAGTTAACGAAGATTGAAACTCGTTTCTCAAACCTGAAATCTGGGTTCTCATGGTTTGGATGGTAGCATTATTGTTCTGAATGTAGTTTGTGAATTCATTAGAAGGCAAAGGTGAAGCTTGATAGCTTGGATTTTGATATCCTTGATTGTAATTAACTCCTTGGTTTGGGTATTGATTTGTTGGAGCTTTGAATTGGTTTTGAACATTTGGTCCACGAACTTGATTCTGATTGTTTGATGGAGAAAATCCCGGAGGTCCCATTTGATTACTAACACGAGGGTTTGTTTCAACTTGAGGACGGTATTGGTTACCTCCGGTTACGGCATTAGCTTCGAAAGGATTGCCATCGGTGGCGGTACAATTGTAGTAGGCATGCGGGACACCACAAGTAGTACAAGTCGTTTCCACCGCTTTGACTTGAGCGGGTGGAGAAGAATTAATCTTAACCAAAACCAAAGCGGATCATATCCGTAAGCTTATCAATCTTAGCATCGGTGCTAGACGTATTTCCGTGAGACGAGGACGATGGTGTAACATTCACTCGGGCAGCAACCGATTTGCTACGTGAGGTACGAACTTTAGATTTGTTCTCAATAATCGACAAGGCATCTCTCGTTGATCGGGTCAACAAATTACCACCCGCGGCGGCATTGAGAGAGTCTTGATCAGTCTCATTCAAACCGTTATAAAACGTATCAAGTTGGTGCAACTCAGAAAAACCATGATGGGGACATTGCCTAAGCAAATCTTTGAATCGGTCCCATGCCTCACTAAATGATTCATCAAATCTTTGTGTGAATTTTGTTATTTCATTTTTAAGGCTTGTTGTTTTAGACGGTGGGAAGAATTCGTTCACGAATTTTGATACTAAATCCTCCCATGTGGTTATCGATCGAGGGGGTAGTTTTTCGAGCCAAATCCGGGCGGCCCCCTCGAGTGAAAATGGGAAGAGGAGTAGCTTGATAGCCTCTTCCGGAACGTTACGGTACTTGATCGTAGACGTGAGCTTGTTAAACCGTCGGATATGAGAGTGAGGATCGTCCCTCTCAAATCCGTAAAATTGGCTCGATGATACCAAGTTGATCAAGCCGTGTTTAAGCTCAAAGTTATCGGCAACGATTGCCGGGACGACGATGGCTTCTCCATAACCCTCGGTGGGTGCCTGGAGTTGCTCTAGCATGGATCGGTTGTCCTCCGCCATTTCGATGATGGGCGGGATCTGATTAGTTCGAATCTCGGGTTCGACTAATTGAGCACGCCTATTTCGCCTTCTCGGAATTGTAGCGGTTTCAAGTATCGGTCAGTAGTTATTAGAACGAGTGCGCATGCACTTTCAAAACCAAGGCAATTAAAGAGAGCGGTATTCGAAAACACAAGTGAACTTAACCAATAATCCCAAGTGAATAAATCACCTCTACAAGACAAACGCACAAGCGAGCGGAGAAGCTTTGTAGGTCGTGTGAAGCTTATTAAAAACCCGCTTCTTTTCAGCCGCAATTTAATGTCAGGCCGTCCTTATACCCACCACACAGTTTGTTTATCCGATAGAGATAAATAAATTCACAAGCGACACAAAGGCAAGTTTTTGATCTTTAGTTCGGGAACTTATTAATGATAACACCTCCGTTGAGAATGTTATATAATTGGTGTCTTCTATTTATTAGCAAAAACACAAGAGAAAATCTTTTTGTATTTTTAATATGATATATATATACAAAAGAAAAAGGAAAATATTTTTTACTTTTTTATTTTATAGAAAAATAGTAACTTCACGAATGAAGGATCTCGAGTCACTAATCGTCAAACCTCAAACGATATTGTCGTGACACAACCTCCCGCGGTGGCGCCAAAATTTGATTTCACGGATGCCAAACCGTCAAGTTATCTCACACAAGCTAGCCACTGTGAATGACTAACCGTAAGAAACTTAAACAGTTCGGATAATCGATTCTTTGATAATGAAGGCTTAAGGGTATGTGTATGGATAAAACCTCAATATCGATATCAAAAATAATCACGAAGATAGATTCAAATTCCTTTAGGAAAAAGAATAATAAATCAAATCCCGTGTGTGATCGTTGATACGGATTAGTCAACCCGAATCGTTTCCCAACGAGGCGTGAATTGCCAACGTCGTTTTTGGTTTGGAATTTAATGCTCGATGTTTTGATTTGTTTGATTTTGATTTTATTAAACTACGGGAATAGGGAAAGTAATTAAGGGAATCTATTTTACGGAAATCCTAAGTGCGAATTAACTAAAACGTCATTAATAAAACGTAATTAAAAATGCAACTACGTCTAAATTATATCCTAAAATTACTTTTACTCTAGAAATGTAATTTGAAAACTATTTTAGAATTAAAACTATTTTTTTGGATTTTTCTGGATTTTATTAAAATTAAAAACTAATTTTTAACTATTAAAACTAAATTAAAATACTAAAAATTATGAAAATTAAGGAGAAAAATATGAAACTATTTTTATAAAATCTAAAATATCATAAGAGACTTTTCAAAACTATTTTTTTTATTTTTTTGATTATTTTCTATTTTCTACTAATTTAAAACTATTTAAATCTAATTTAAATTGTGAAAATACCAAATAAAAGGGAAAAATAAGGAAAAATATTTTTATGCTTTTATATTTTTCTTAAACTGGGAAAATTGAAAAATTATTTTTGAACTTTTCTTAATTATTTGCAATAAAAGCTATTTAAAAGTGACTAAAAACTATTTTAAATAGAGAAAATAGCAAACAATGACCAAAAATTATGAAAACTCAGGAAAATTCTAAAATATTAATCTAAATCTATGAAAATATAAAATATGATGCTTATGTGTGAGATATGAGAGGTCGCAGTGTAAATGGAGTGCAAATAAGCACTTTGAAATAAGCAAACAACAAAATAAGCCACCAAACTTCTACTTAAGCTAGATTATACTATAACTACTCTAAAACTAAATTTAGCTACTCCTAACCTCAAATAAGTAGTTTACCAAGATTTAATGCTAACCGATTTTTATCCAAAAGTGAAGAATCGACCCTAAGTTTGAGCTTATTCACAAGCTTATCGAAGAGCTTTAGTGTGAAAAGCAGATATGTGGTCTTCAAGACCACCTAGCAAACTACAAATGGACCAAATATGAGACCCTAACTACTTGAAATGAACCTTGTGCAATGTCTGCAAGATCTGCATAAAACCGTTTTGACATGTTTTGACTTTTGAAAACAGTTTGGATGTTTGACTAAAATGAGATTTAAGATCAAATGTTGGACTGATTAAGATGAAATATGATGAAATGCAACTTTAACAAGCTAGTTTATCAAATTTTAAACCTATATGTAATGATTTCAACAACTGGTTCCAACAATATGAGATCAAGAGCGGTTATATTGTGATTTTGACTTTTAGACAAATTTTATGCAAAACAAAGGACTAGATATGATGATAACTAAACTACTAGAGACTAAATGCAACACAATCTAAACCAATATTCTAACCCTCTATCACAGTTTTATGTTTTAATCCAAACACCCTTTTAACTATGATAATGCAATAACTCTAGCTAAAACACAAAGACAAGATTATGCTAACATCAAAACAGATTCAATACATCCTAAATAAAGCTAATAAGACAAAAAATCATTCACTATAACAGATCTAATAGAAATGATACTTGCTACTTTTTATTAAGCTATGAAATGAGAAAGATTCACAACTTACAAGAAGTCCTAGCCAATATGGCTTGCAAACCGATAAAGAACCACTAACCTAACCCATTAACATCAACAACCCAATCCATCATCATAATCAACCCATATCCATTTACGAACCAAAATCACCACAGTTGACTTTCGTTGACCAAGTTCTTTTGTGAATGTAAATGAATGAAATGGACAAGTAAGGCACAAAATAAGCTCACAAAAGCTATGGATAAGTCGAAATGAGCTTATTCCATTATTAAAATAGCTTATTGATTACTTTAAAATAGTGAAATGCAAGATTAAAATAAAACTTGGAACTTTGATTAAAGCGAAAAGAGATTACAAGGAATTGAGATTACAATAAAACTTTTAAGAAAACATTACTTAAAAAAACGAAATACAAAAACAATAAGCTAAATGAAAACTAAAAATAATGCACGATTACAATGTGAGCCAAGGGTCCTTTTATAGCCTAGAAAGAGGTCTTGGATCCTTGATTGGAAGAGCCTAGAAGCCATTTTGAGCCACACAATCAATCCATTGTCATCACCACCAATCGAGAGCTCCAATTCACCATGATGAGGTGTTTGTCCAATGAGATAGCTCCATTTGTCCACGTGGCAATCTTATCCGACATGTCGAGGTTCTAGAAGGTAGAAAGATTCTTAGTACGAGGTTTAGGTGGGTAATTGGTGGTTGGGTAAATGGTGGTGTTGGGGTGTTTGGGTTTGGGAAAGAAGAGGATAATTAGGCGCGTTTGGTTTTGTTTATTATTATTCAAATTGGAGTTGACCGGGTTTGACTTGGGGTTGACTTGGGTAAAATGGGGTGGATAGTGGGTATTCGGATGGGTTGGGTGTTATTAAAGGGTGGCGGGTTGTTGGTTTGGGCGGATAAGGGATTAGAATTGGGCTTTGGCTTTGATATTGGGATTGGATAATGGATTATATTATACTTGGACTAGTATTGTGATTATTTAGTGTATATAAGGACCAAACATGTAAAATTCGAAATTCCAAGGACCAAACATGTAAATTGAAAGTATCTTCCAAGGACTGATTTTGTCAATCTTCAAATAAACCAAGGGCCAATTTGCAACTTTTGAATCTTCAAGGGCCACTTTTGCCAAATGTTGAAACTTGAGGGGGCTATTTTGACATTTCTTCAAACTTGGTTAAATCTTCCAAAATCATCCTCTGAGAATAAAATCTTCATAAATGCTCAATTTTGATCTTCCGGCTCGGCTTAAGCTCTCTTAATCTCTCGTGCTCGGATTTACGTCCGATTTGGTTCCTTTTGTGTGTTTTACATATCCATACTGCACAAGCACAAACTCAAGAAAACCACAAATATTAGCAATAAACGGCTCTTTCTTGGTTATTTTGGGGTCGGTTTGATAATGAAAAGGTATGTGTTTTAGCACATACCGACTTTATGAATGTACTCTTAAATTTGGCTATGAAACATGGTATTTCATTTGATTTTAATGTTTTATACATGTTTTATACATACATACATACATACATATATATATATATATATATATATATATATATATATATATATATATATATATATATATATATATATATATATATATATATATATATATATATATATATATATATATATATATATATATATATATATATATATATAAATTCCGTGTCCATGCCGTGTACGTGTCCTATATTTTAGACTTTGCCATATCGCCGTGTCCGTGTCCGTGTCCGTATCCGTGTCCGTGCAACCTAGAGTATAACCCATTCCATCAAACACTACTTTCTCTCTTTTCGAGTTTCAATCCGTGTGTTTTAGGGTGTGTTTTTCATTTTTGGTCAAAAATATTATCAAAAGCAAGCTTTTAAGGTATATATCTTTTCTTTTAAAGGTTAAATTGCATATATCTATTTCTTGAAATGAATGTACATATTTTGTTTGTGTTTATATCTTGATTTATATGTTTGTTTTGTGGATTTATTTTGAAAAAAAGATAAAGAAGAAGTACTTTTTCTGGGTTTGTTTTTTATTTTCATGTTTTCTTTATATAAGAGATTTTTTTTTATAAATGGAAAGTCATGTTAAATTTTTTTATAAAATAAATAAAGTTTGTTTTTATGTTGTTTTCTTGACAAATATTTTTAAGTTTTTATGATTTTTTATAAACTAAATAAACTGTGGTTTTATTTTTTATTATCATGTTTTTATGACTTTTTATAAAATATTGAAGTATGTTTTTATGTTGTTTTCTTTGAAAATATTTTTACCACTTTTTTACAAAATAAATAAACAGTGTTTTTATGTTGTTTTCTTTGACATTTATTTTATTTTTTTTTTAATATATAAAGTATGCTTTTATGTTGGTTTGTTTAAAATGATTAATGGTTTTATACTTTTTTTTTTAAATAGTTCATGTTTATTTTTGGGTTTTCTCGCTCAAATGAAAAGCAAGAATGTATTGTTTGTTTCTTGTTTTGTATGTATGCGTGCTCGTGTTTTACACATCGAGATAATTTTTAGATGATGAAATGATGTCCTGTAAGGACTCATGTGTTCATACTAATATTCTATGGATTTTGACTTTTGTGTTAAATAATATGTTATGGTTACTTTTTACTACCTGTTTTTGTTACAAGTATGTATTAGCAAGGGGGTGTTTGTTTAAGCTTGTATAGTGGGCGTGGGGCTTATTTGGTTTTCGGCTCATGTTTTCTAAATCATAAGCTCACTTTTTGTGGCTTATTATGAAAATTTTTGGTTTATATAAGCTTATTACTCATAAAAAGATTGTATAAGCCGAAAATTTTTCAAAATAAGCCAAAACAATGAGCTTATGAAGCATAAGCCGAAAACCAAATAAGCCGTGAGCCCCGCTATATATAAGCTTAGAAAAATAGCCCCCAAGTTATTTGAATAGTCTTGTTTGTTGGATTCTTTATTTGTCAAAATGTGAATAGCATAAAGTATGTGTATTCTGAATTTGCTGATTTTGTTGTTTTGATGACAAGTATGCGTGTTTAGCAAAAATTAGCAGTTACTAGTCTTATTTGCAGTTGTTTTTATGAAAATATACATGTATTTGTTAACATTTGAAACGTATAAGGCAAGTGTAGACTTATGACCAGTTAACTATGTAAATATCGTACTAGTATAATCTGTGTGTTTCGAGTAATACATTCTTCATATTTTGTGATCTATTATTCCGTGAATTGATGTGCAAACTGATTTGTAACTGGATGATGCTTAGATCATTAGATCTGATTGATTTTAGTGTTTGATGATGTTCTAACACTCGTGGTTTATTGTTATCTTAAAGGCTAGTGAAGAAGACAGAAGACAGACTAAGGCTAAGGCTAAGGTAAAGAAGGAAAAAGATCCTGGTGCTCTTAAGCGGCCTCCATCTACTTTCTTCATCTTCATGTAAGAAATACGCCATTAATGCCTGTGTTTTTTATTAATCATGGATGTAGTTAGTTATCTTATATCTGTTGTTACTTCTGATGTGATTTATCTATGTTAATTACATAGTTAGTTAACGTGATTGTTCAATCTCTGTTGTTAGGGATAGTTGATGTGAGTTATGAAAGTGAAGAGTTGATAATAACGTGTTTCAATGTTTTTTACTAATCATGGATGTAGTTAGTTATCTTATCTGTTTAATATATGTTGTTACTTCTGAGTTTGAACTGAATGTTGATGTAGTTAGTTATTGTAACGGTTTAATCTATGTTTTTACTGATTGTTGATGTAGTTAGTTAATGTGATTGTTTAATCTCTGTTGTTACGGATAGTTGATGTGAGTTATGAAAGTGAAGAGTTGATAATAATGTGTTTCGATGATCAAGTTTTCGTTTATTATCTATTTGTGTTATCATCAAGTTTTAACTGATTGTTTATCCCATGTTATTTATGTATAATAGGCTAATCAGTTTTTAAGAGTAACACTCTATGCTAATTGATGTATAAACTGTTTTATTTTGTTATCATCATATTTTAATGGATTGTTGATTTGATGACGAAATCATGATGATTCATTCTCTCGTATATCGAGTAATATTCGCAAATATGTGTTCATTAGCATTTGATTCTTTGTATAAACCGGTTAAGTTACCTAATGATCAATTTACTTCCTTCTTTGTAGTTATATTATCGATCGGTTGTAGTCACGCCCTTGAAGACATCATGTCTTATTCTTCGGGATGGGAGCAAAATAAGTATCGGTGGAAATCCAACCGATCAAAAGAACCCGCAGATCAAATGCCAAAATCACCGGTGCAAAAGCCAAACGACAAGTTAATCCAAAGAGATATTTCGACCTTACCAAAGGTGGCTACTGAAATTTCATTGACAAGATCCGTGGTATTTTAAATTCCTATATACCCATTCACACCCTACCCCATTATGGAAATAGTACTGTTACTAATACGGGAAAAAACCACGCGAGAAAGCGTATAAGAGGGTTTATTCTAAAATCAAACGTCTATTTTTAGAAGTATTGAGGGTGTGTGGCTTATTTGGTTTTCGGCTTATGTTTTCTAAATCATAAGCTCACTTTTTGTGGCTTATTTTAAAATTTTTGGTTTAGATCAGCTTATTACTCATAAAAAGATTGTATAAGCCAAGAAAAATTCAAAATAAGCCAAAACAATGAGCTTATGAAGCATAAGCCAAAAACCAAATAAGCCATAAGCCTGCTACATAAGCTTACAAAAACTTCACCTAAGTTATTTGAATAGTCTTGGTTGTTGGATTCTTTCTTTGTCAAAATGTGAATAGCATAAAGTATGTGTATTCTGGATTTGCTGATTTTGTTGTTTTGATGGCAAGTACGTGTGTTTAGCAAAATTAGTCATTACTAGTCTTATTTGCGATTGTTTTTAAGAAAATATACATGTATTTGTTAACATTTGTAAAGCATAAAGTATTTCTTGCTAAGATGTGAATTAAAAGCATAAGGTAAGTGTAGACTTATGACCAAGACTATGTAAATAAGAATATCTATTGTGGTTTACTTCAAGACGAGGATATGATGTATGTGTTATTTAGCTAAAAAGCATGTTTCCTTTTAATGTCAATAATGATTTACGCAATTGTATTATTTGCTTCTAAACTGCCTTAACATTGGTAATGTATGGTTTTAATGACAGAAACATCAACAATGAAGGAAGCGACACCTGAAGCATTAGGGACCAAAGGCCAGATGATCCCTTTGCAACTCGAACGTGTACAACGTATGTCTTTTACTCTTAAATATGCAACTATTGTTGGTTACATCTCCATCTTACAATGAAATATATGCTAAAGGTTTCTCACTTATATTGAATGGTGTTATAAGCTGATTGTATACTTTCAAAAATGGCGCTTCGACTTATAAGTGTTCAGAATTTCATTGTGCATAAAACTTAGTAATGCGTACAAATATGCTAAACGCTTTTCACTTGTATCGTATGATGCTTTTAAGTCGCTTTTATGTCAAATTAGTAAAGAAAAATACACTTTTGATTTTTGAATGTCAAATTAGTCATTTTCGAACTTCAAAATTGAGAGCGTTATGCTCATTTGCATCAAATTAATGCTTGCATACAAATATGTCAAGGTTATTCACTTGTATCTTATGGTGTTTATACTTTATAAACTGGTTATTTTCTTTCAAAAAGTCCACTTTTGACTTTTGAGTGTCAAATTAGTTATTACTCGCATCAACTTCATAAGTGGCGATTTATGCTCATTGTGCATACAATTTAGTAATGAATACGATTATGTTAAACATTTCTCAATTGTCTTGCACGGTGTTTATAAACCGGTCTTTTCTTTCAAAAAGATCACTTTTGACTTTTGAGTGTCAAATTAGTTATCACTCTGTCATCGAACTTTATAAGTGGCGAGTTACATAAAGTTTAATAACTTCAAACAAATATGATATTGTTGAAAAGTCCACTTTTGACATTCGAGTGTCAAATTAGTTTTGTCGAACTTCACTAATAATACATGTTAAATTTTGGGGTATTAATCTGGCAAACATGTCATTCTATCAATTGCTAATGGCTTCCAAGTTATGTTCTTTGCGCTTCCAAGACTTATCACGGGGTTAATCATGGACAAAGCATAAATGGTTTAAAGTTCCAAGACGCTCATTTCTACTGAAGTCTATCTCATTTCTGCTGATGAGTCATTATAGCCGTTAGAGGGGTGCTTTGTGTATCTTAATCTCCTATTTAATAAGTTCCTTAATCTAGGGTTAGAAACACTGTGTGCAATCATTTTCTCACATTCTTTTCTTCTCTTTGATCATTTCACCGATCTTGTCTCTTCTTTGTATTTGTATGATTATTGTCTCATTGACATTAATCTAATCTTGTAACATTTTGGATACTATTGTTGATATAATCTAAGCCGACTATTGAGGCTTAGGTTTGAATAAAAGTTCTATTGTTTACTTGTTGTTGTTGATACTTTCGTACATGGTATCGAGCTCGTGCTCATAATCATTATTGATTCTACATCCAAGGGTTTCTTTGTGGAAACTTGGGGACATCTCTTCAAAGAACAACTTGGTGGTTTGTGGTTATTGCTATTGGCATAATCATGGTTATTTCTTATTGTGATTTGTTCTTTCCACGCATATTGCTCTGTAAGTCTAAGTCTAATCTCTTCTTCAAACAAACAAGACTTAAGTCTTTGTGGGTGCAAACGGGTAAACTAACATCTTGATCCGCCACCTCCGAGTGGTATGAATACCGCCTGGTTTACCCCAGTTCACGTGCTTGGTGCTTGTTGTTTCTTAATTACAAAGTCTTATTTATTTCTTTATCTCGTCTATCTGCTCTTGTTTTTATTTCATCGTGCCTTTGTCTATCTTATCATATTTGTCTGTCTTATTGTTTGTATTATGGCTATTGGTGATGATAATATTGGTGGTGGTGGTTCTTCCACTGAGAAAAGCTTATCCTTTGGTGATGCTTTGTATTTACACCCCAATAACACAAATGGTACTCCCATTATTACTATCAAACTCACTGGAACTGAAAATTACAAAATATGGAATATGGCCATGACCTTTGCCTTAAGGAACCATAATAAGTTAGGGTTTATTGATGGTACTTGCATAAGAGATGATTCGAACCCTAGTCTTGCTAATCAATGGGATACTTGTAACTCTGTTGTGGTTACTTGGATTCTTAACTCTCTCACCGAACTATTTCTTTGGTGCTATATATGCTAAACCGCTTATGAAATGTGGAATGATCTTAAAGATACCTATGATAAGGTTGATGGTTCACTATCTTTAATTTGCATAAAATATAAACTCTCTTAGTCAAAGTGGGTCCTCTCTTGCGATTATTATAACAACCTTAACTCTTTATGGAAACAATTTGATTGTATGATTAGCTTGCCTCCTTGCACTTGTGAGGTCGCAAAACATTTTGAAAACACAATCACTAATCAAGTTAATGCAATTTCTTATGGGTCTTGATGACTCCTATGTTCCCATCGAAGCAATATTTTAACCGAGATCCTTTGCCTAATGTCAAAAGCGCTTTCTCTGTTGTCTCGGAGAAGAATCTCACGAAATGTTTCATCCGGGAATAGCTCGCTAAACCCAATGCTACGACTTTTTTGCAAAAACTTCGATGGTGGAAAATTTTTGATAACAAAAAGGATTTAACAACAACAATTTTAAAAGTTCGGTTTTAATGTCGGTAAACTCAAACAACAGAGGACCAAACATGAATCTCAAATGTACTAACCGCAAAAACCGGTCACACTGTTGATAGATGTTATGATCGGTTGGTTATCCTGCTTGGATATGTTAAAAGGAATTTTAATTCTAAACCCTTCAAAGAAGAACAATGTTTTCACGACACTAATCTTTCCACCGATAATGGAGCTAGCAACTCTCCTGTCTCTTTGTCTAATGAATGACTCTCCGGACTTATGAGTGCGCTTAATGACAACAATGTGTCTTCGCTAATGCCAACGTAGCGTGTAAAATTTTTCGTGAACCTTCTTTAATGGCGTGTCAAGTTTAACATAAACTTTGATAAATTCTTTAACAACAACACTAAAACCTTATCCGAAACATAAGTCTTGGTTGGATTGTTGACTCGGTGCAAATCAAGACATGACTGCTTTCGCAAAATTTTAATTAATGTTGTTGACATTTCAAATCTTGGTCTAACCGTTGGTCATCCCAATGGTACTCATGCCTTAATTACTAAAATTGGTGATTTAAAGGTCAATAATGACCTAACTCTTTTGATGTTCGTTGTTCCCGAGTACAATGTCATCATTGTCTGCTCATAAGATTGCTAGAGACAATAAAATGTTTGTTGGCTTTAATGAATCTAATTGCTATATCTGATTTACATCAAAAAGGATTGTGGGGATTGGTAAACAATGCAATGGGTTATATATGTTTGATATTGATTCCACATGTAAGATTGCTTCTAATAACCGCATTTTGTTTGTCATGTTTCTAGAAATCTCGGCATCAAAGACTTGGTCATCCTCCGACCAAGTCCTACATATACTTAAATCCACACTTAATCTTGATGGAACCTCCGAATCGACCATCTTTGTGATACTTGCAATAAAGCTAAACAAACCAGGAACCATTTCCTTTAAGTGAACATAAATCAACTAAAATTGGTCAACTTGTTCATCTAGATGTATGGGGACCATATAAAGTCACTAGCGAGATGGTTACAAATATTTTTGACCATTGTTGATGACTATTCTAGGGCGATCGGGTTTATATGCTTAAGGAAAGGATGATGTTTATGTTTCCATTGTTAACTTTACTCATATGCTATCAAATCAATTTGAACACAATGTTAAGATATTCGAAGTGATAACGGGACGAATTTGTCAATAACAAACTTCAACACTTCTTTCATGAAAAGGGAATTTTACATCAAACCTCTTGTGTTTACACACCTCAACAAAATGGTATTAGAAAGGAAACATAGGCATCTCCTTAATGTGGCTAGATCCCTTATGTTTCGTGGGAATTACCTCTATATCTTTGGCCCGAATGTGTTCTAACTGCCGCTTATGTCATAAACAGTTACCTCTTACGTGTTGTCCGCAAGTCTCCTTCTTCCTTGTGTATGGGCATGACCCTTCACTCTCTCTCCTTAGAGTCTTTGGTCGCTTATGCTATGCCACCATTCTCAACATCTCGATAAATTTGGTAGTAGGTCCGAAAAAGTGTCTTTATTGGCTATTCAAATGAGAAAAAGGTTACAAACTCTTGAGCTTAGAAACAAAAATATTTTTATTCCGAGATGTCAAATTTTATGAAACTGTTTTTCCTTCAAAATGAAAAATTCTTTGTCAAAACCTTTTGTTGAAACTTATGTGCCTAAAGATTTAAATCACAAAATTTCTTTGACTCACAAATAAGTCCCAATGATGAAGGAGAGTGACATCCTATGATGATGGCACTGTGGTAAGTCATCCTACTAGGATTGATGAACCGGTTGCAACATCTATAGATGATAATACACACCCCGAGGGCACCATATCACATGAATCACATCCTGCCGATGCATCTTCCGATTCTCACGATACATCACCGATTCTCACGAACAAGAAAGAGGCTTGCCACCACTCATCGTTAGAAGGTCAACCGAGTTTCTAAGTTGCCCAATAATCTTAATGACTTTATTGTAGAAGGAAAAGTCAAATATGGTGTTGAAAAGGTTGTTAATTACTCTAATCTTAACAAAGAAAATTATCGCTTTGCTTCTAGTCTTAATAAAAGTATTGAACCCACATTATGAAGAAGCTATCCTTGATAGTAATTGGGTTGATGCTATGAACTCGAAATTGAGGCCTTAAATGAAAACCATGCTTGGGATATAACCGATCTACCTCCTAATAGAACTCCTATTGGTTACAAATGGATCTTTAAAATCAAATATAAAGCCAATGGTGAAGTTGATAGATACAAGGCTAGATTAGTTGTTAAAGGCTATAACCAAAGAGAAGGAATAGACTATGATGAAACTTTTCTCTGTTGTGAAAATGTCTCTCGTTAGATGTCTTATTGCCTTAGTGTAAAAACAAATGGCCTCTTTTTCAACTTGATGTTAATAATGCTTTCTTGTATGGAGATCTTGATGAGGATATCTATATGACCATCCCCAAGGGTTCTCAGTAATGAGAACAATAAGAATAAAGTTTGTAAACTTGTCAAGTCTCTATATGGCCTAAAACAAGCTCCCGTGAAATGGAATGAAAAACTTGTTAGTGTTTTAAAGGAAAATAACTTTGTTCAATCATCAATGATCACTCTTTGTTCACCAAAACAGAGAATAACAAGTTTATTGCTCGCTTGTCTATGTGGATGATATTGTCCTCATCGAAATTGTATTGATGAGATAAACCTATTTAAAGAGTTTCTAAAATCAAAATTTCATATCAAAGACTTGGGAAACTTAAAATATTTTCTTGGCATTGAGGTTTTAAAACTGGAATGACATATGTCTCACCCAAAGAAAATATTGTCTGAACTCCTCAAAGAATTTGGTCTTCTTGGTGCAAACCGTGTCCACTCCTATGGAACCCAACTTGTCCTTCCATACATTCCCACCGCTGATGATCCCTTACTTATCAACATCATCGGCTATCAAAAGCTTCTTGGGAAACTTATCTATCTTACCCATACAAGACCGACATCTCATACTCGGTTCATTGTCGGCACAATATATGCATTCTCCCTTAAAATCTCATCTAGAATGTGCCCTCAATGTTCGAGATATCTAAAAGGAGCTCCGTGAAAAGGTCTAAGGTACAATTTCAGCAATCGAAAATCATCTTGAAGGATATAGTGATGCCGATGGGCTAAATGCAAGAAAACCAGAAATCATCACGAGTTATTGTGTTTTCTTTAATGATTGTTTGATCTCATGGAAAAGTAAAAACAAAACACTCTTTCAAAATCTTCCACGTAAGCGAGTATAGATCTATGTCTCTGCGCTGTGAAATTATTTGGATTCAAAAATCTTAAAAGATCTAAAAGTTGATATCAATCTTCCCGTTAATCTTTTTCGTGATAACAAATCGACTCTTCAACTTGTGTCAATCCTGTCTTCCATGAAAGATCAAAACACTTTGAAATTGATGTTCACTTCATCGGGAAAAAATTGCAAGAGGTGTTATAAGTGCAAAAAGATTTGCTCTTCAAACCAAACTGCAGACATACTTACTAAAACCTCCTGTTTATCAAGATAAATTCTTGTGTGAAAAATTGATATTGTTTGATATGTTTGCCAATCGATTAAGGGGAATGTTAAATTTTGGGGTATTAATCTGTGGCAAACATGTCATTCTATCAATTGCTAATGGCTTCCAAGTTATGTTCTTTGCAGACTTATCACAGGGGTTAATCATGGACAAAGCATAAATGGTTTAAAGTTCCAAGACGCTCATTTCTACTGAAGTCTATCTCATTTCTGCTGATGAGTCATTATAGCCGTTAGAGGGGTGCTTTGTGTATCTTAATCTCCTATTTAATAAGTTCCTTAATCTAGGGTTAGAGACACTTGTGTGTGCAGTCATTTTCTCACACTCTTCTCTTCTCTTTGATCATTTCACTGATCTTGTCTCTTCTTTGTATTTGTATGATTATTGTCTCATTGACATTAATCTAATCTTGTAACATTTTGGATACTATTGTTGATATAATCTAAGCCGACTATTGAGGCTTAGGTTTGAATAAAAGTTCTATTGTTTACTTGTTGTTGTTGATACTTTCTTGTGTCAATCTAACCTATTTCATTAAATCGAAATATTGGTACGTTGGAATTGCAGTTGAATGAAACCGGAATCTTTTAATGCAATTTGACCGTAACAGGAATTGACCCGTAGATCACTAAACTATATGCAAATCTTAATTTCTGAATAACATATTAGTTGGGATAATGTGATTTAGGTGACTCAAACAAGTTTTTGTGAGAAAATATCGAGCAAAATTTTTTAGTTTTGATCCATTTCATTGAGCTAGAAGTAGGGGGTATAGAAACCATTCGGTGTAGTCTTTCTAGTGATAATAAACTGTATGATTAGATACATATCATACACACTGTTGGATCACATAGACGGATTAAGCAAGCACACTACACGTTTTCATTAACCCCGTTTGACCGTGCTAGATGCCCGAGAGACTCGAGAATCGAATGACAAATTGTAAATAATTCCATTATAGGGGTGTTGGCCGAGGAGCTTATAAGCTTAAGCTTACCCAAACTACTTCTTAAATATGTTTGTGTAAGCTTATTTTTAAGAGTTATAGGTTTTTTATGGGTCAGATGATCTTTTTGACAATGCTTCAGACAAAAAGCTTAAGCTTACCACAAACTACTACTTATTGGCATATTGTGTCAAATTCAACACTAAAACCAACACAATGGTTTTTTTAAGTAACATAACTCAGTCTCAAAGTTAACTTTAGTCAACATTTTAATTCCTTGCTTGGGAATTCAACTATATCTAATTTTAAAATTGTCAACATTTTAGAAGATATTGTACTTATATTTTCAAAATGTTTACTATCAAAAATTTGCTACTAAAGGGGCACTGAACCATATAAAAGTTCCAACAAAAGTCATTAAACAACTTAACAAACCTTGACACATTGATACCACTAAAACCTATCGATCAACACTCTAATGTGAAAATGTAAGATCAGAAGTAAAACACTACCGACTTGAGGAGCCTTGCTTGAATGCACCCACATATACGTATGTCAAGACGTGTTTTCTAAAAGTAAATCCACATAAGCACGGAACTTGCGTGTTGTCAGGGCCGGATTTTGGGGTGTGCAGAGTGATCAACCGCACAGGGTCTCCAAATTTTTAGGGCCCCTGATTTTATAAACGCACAACTGATTTTATATGGGGTTGGAAGTAATACCGGTGAAAATAAAGGCTAGAACATATAAGAGAAACCAATATTAGTTTCAAAGATTTTTTTATTTAAAAAGAAATGAATTAAGAAGATGCAGAAAACAGAGTTGCAGACATGTTCACGGGAAAAGGAAAGATGATTAAAATAGGTAAGATTCATTTTGCACCCTAAGGTTTTATAGATTCTACACTTTCATCATAAACTTTTAGTTAAAAAGTACAAATGAGGTTTACAAAATTTGCACTTTCATCCCAACTTTAAAAAAACTCTTTAAACTAGTTCAGTTATTTTAAGAAGGTTATTTATATGCGGTCTCTACTGGAATTTTTATATGTGATGTAATAAAATACTACGATAAATCTCGACATATGCACAGTTTTTATTACGCTTAAGGTTACTTTTCTTTTTTTATATTTAACATTAAAATAATGTTGTTCGAGTAGTTTGCCTGGTTGGCACAAGGCCCTCAAAATCAATGAGACGGCCTTGCGTGTTGTGCATGTCTTTAGGTAGCCTGATATAGTGATGTACCAATATCAAAACCGAATAAGTATGTCTTCAAGGAGCCTACTGTACCAATATCATAATTGTACCACTTCATGATATAAACAAATGTACTATATGTGAAAATTTAGATCGTCATGGATGTCTCCATAAGTTCAGTGGACGAGAAGTGTTTCGGGGACAACTCCGCATTACATCCTTACCCATTTTTGCTTGTACGATAAATTTCCGGCTTCTGACTTGTTACCCAACTTGGGTGACATTCCCATGTTGTCACTCCTATTTGGTATCATAGAACCATTTTGACCCGTGCCATAACTTCATGTTTCATAAACTCATTTTACGGCCAATACTTAAACAGCTTTATAGCATAGGGTTAATGGTCCAAAATATATACAAACTCGCCACTTTTACTATCATGACAATAAACTTTAATTTTCTTATTAAAACAAAAACTTTCTTAATGACTCTTATTGTAACCAAAAATTTTAACGACTCTTATCAGAACCAAAACCGACACGTGGCAACATTAATTAATTTTCCTATTACTATTGTGACAATAAACATCACCTTTTACTATCATGACAATAAACTTGCCACCTTTTGTGCTTTATTGTAACCAAACCGACACGTGACAACATTAACTAACCTTTAACAAAAAATCATTTATACAACATTAACTAAAGACTCTTCTTTTCCATACCCAAATCTCCCACCACCAACACCCTTATCGCCAACACCTCAAACGCTGGACCCTTTCACCGTCGGAACTGACACAGCACGGAACCCTCAACCGTCGGACACTCCACCGCCCGACCTCACTTCCATAGATCCTCACTACCAAACCAAACTATCACCGAAAATACCTCTCCACCATCGAGAGCCGTACCACCAACACCACCGAGATCTACAACTTCGAAACCCTCGAATAAGACCACCACCACCACCGAAACCCTCGAATCCACCGTTGTCGCTATTCTTGATGCTTCATACCGCTTTTGCCGACCACCGTTGCTCATTACCGCTATTGCTGCCGTTTTGAGTTATATAATATGAGGTTTTGGGTCTTTTTCCATATAAATATGAGTTTCTTTTAAATCTTTAATCAGAAGATTTTTTAATATATGAAAAATCCGATTTTTAGTGTTATTTATTAGATCTGATATTTGATTTTTAACTTTTATAGATTCGATTTTTGAGATTTGTTTCTAATAATTCCGAATTTTTTATAAATCTGATTCTATTTTATAGTTTTTATAACTCTGATTTTTAATTTGCTTTTTTACATCTAATTTTTCGAGTATAAATGTTTTTTTTGGGTTAAGGGTTAATTAATGGGTTAATGGTCCAAAAAATATACAAACTTGCCACCTTTACTATTGTGACAATAAACTTTCTTAATGACTCTTATTGTAACCAAAACTTTCTTAAAGGTTAATTAATGTTGCCACGTGTGGGCTTTTGGTTACAATAAGAGTCATTAAGAAAGTTTTTGTTTTAATAGGAAAATTAAAAGTTTATTGTCACAATAGTAAAATGTGGCAAGTTTGTATATTTTTTGGATTGTTAACCCTATAGCATATGGTCCAAATGAATTGCCTTAAGAATTTACTACGGAGTACTATGAAAGCACATTTGGGTACACATAATTTTATGAAATTAAAAGACGGTAAAGTAAAGTAATTTTACAAAGATGATAAAACATTGACTGGTATAAGCGTACATCACAACTTTTTTACATAATGATGATGCAAATCAAGAATGGTTAATGGTAAATGCAAAATACACCGGACCTATTAGCAAGGTTGTAAAAATCGTGAATCGGTAGTCGGACGGTTAACTTTTTTGTAGCTTGTAATCGATTTAGGCGGGATTAATCAGTGATTAATCGGATTGACATTTCCGGTAAGTTTTAGGTATATCGTAGAGTTTCGGGTATTTCCGGAAATATTTTCTTTAAAAAAAATTTGTAATAGACATAAACAGTAACTATAAGCGATTAAAACTAGTTTACGGTGATTTTTTGGTACTTCCGCCAAGATTTGCAAAATCCCGGCAAATTTGACCACATTGACATTTGTTGACCCTATTGATCATGGTTGACCAATTAGTTTGATCGACGACACAGATCGAAAAGGTTGGTGACCCAATAACGCTGACGATTAATCGGCCTAGGTCTTGTTTTGCAACACCGCCTTATTAGGCCATCTAGGTTTTTAAAATTTACAATCTTATTTCTTATTATATATGATATAAGTGTCATCGAGCATGAAAAATTTCTAAGAGATCTTATATTTTGTGTGTCAAATAACTAAGTCTCGTGGCGCACGATTTATGCATTATTCAAAATTATTTTAAAACTTTAGTTTAACATATACGTATATAAGAATTTAACAGTGTTATAAGAATTTAACACTAAGTACAACTAATAATTAAATTTTACCTAAAATTGTTTGGTTTGTACTAATAGATCTTGTTTTCATTTTAATACTTATAATCTCGATGCCTACATATTATTTTGTATTACAATTAAATTATTTATCATTATCCGTATTCTAGTTTTTAACTTGTATACACGAGTTATTAAACGCGGATTAGACTTGGACAATGACCATAACTAATAAGTAATAACAATATCTCAACTACATTTTTGCTTGGATTAGAAAATATGATCATTTTTGTTTAATAATAATCTTAAGGCCCCGTTTGGTTTGTAGATGAGTTTATAATTAGGATTTGATTTGAATTTGAATTTGGATTTGGATTTGAGGTATGAAAAGCAATAATATTTATAAGTATATTAGATATTAAAATATAAATTAAAATTTATTTATATCAATAGTGATGGGGATAAAAAAAATGAGGAGAAAGAACAAAGTCTTATTTTTGTCATAAATCCCTTCAAATCCTACCTTTAGTAAATCCCCTAATATTTAGCATAAGAACCTTAACCCAAGTTCTAAAATTGCAAACAAACAATGAATTTGATGATTTTAATCAGTGTTTTGAAACCCGGTTTGACCTGGCATGTTCAACCGGGCCGAACCGGGTCCAGGTAAAAGAACCGGGTTTTAAAAAACTGGTTAACCGGTTAGACCCGACGGGTTTTAAGTGATTCGGGTCAACCCGGTTCTCGAAACCCGACTAGGTTTGGTTTTTTTCATTTTTTAATAGAAACCCGGATTCACTCGGTGGTCGAACCGATTGAAAAAAAATAGTATTTTTTATTAGAAAACCGGGTTGACCCGACGGTCGAACCGCTTGAACCGGTGACTCGACCGGGTCGATTAAAAACCCGGTTTTCAAAACATTGATTTTAACCCAAAACCCAACATAAACCTCCAAACTAAACAGGCCCTTAATGTTTGAGTAGTTTAATTTGATATTTTAACATAATTCAAATTCATTGAATACAAATTTGTATGTATGTTATATTTAATTCATTCATATACTTAATAACATGTAAGCATATATTGGTGATGTTTTAAGTATTACGTTCAATTCAATAATAATAGTAGTAGTAGGAGCAGCAGCAATAACAGTAGTTGTTTATGAAAAAAAGTATAAAATATATGGGTTTTTGTTAAATATATAACGTTCATTCTATTAAAGTTTAAGGTATGATTGTAAATTTTATTAATTAATCAAAATATAACTTTCATTCAGTTAAAGTTTAAGGTAAGATTGTAAATTCTAAAATTAGTCTCTTTTCAAGTTTGAGGTATAATTGTAAATTCTATTAATCAATCAAAATATAACGTCCATTCACACTTCAGTCCAAAATTTAAAAAGAAAAGCTCGCAAGGCCATTCGTGTTTTCTTTGTTTCACCAAATTTATCCGCCAAATTTTTCAAAAGTTTGACATAATTAATTCAATTTTGACTTTTATTAGCCAATAAAATGAGTTGAGTTTACAGTTGAGATCTCCTATTGATTAATTAAAAAAATCAATTAAAAAACTACATAAACAAAAAGTTTCGGACCTAATAAAAACATGAAAACTACAATATCTGCTTTGATATTCGTTTTTTCCGTAGCCTAAGGCTAAAGGGAGTGGTGGTGACCGCTCAACATCCATATCAGCTTTCTCTCTCCTCTCACTTTCCCTCACTCTCTCTCACCTTTCACCCATTTTGGTCACTTTCTCATCACCTTTCATTAAAATACTTGTTGGGTCAGTGAATTCTCAAACTTCCTGAAACAAGGATTTGAAGATAAAATAGTGTTTAATAAACCTAAACATACGCAAGTCACAGAATGAACAGTTGTTCAGTGAGTCATCTTTAAGAAGCTCAGGACAAGCCTAAGAAGAAGGGTTTTCCATTCAGTGAGACTGGACTCAGTGAATGATACCTGAGCCAAAGAAGAAGATGATGGATTCAGTGAGTAATAAAAATAGCTCACTGAATCTCCAGACTCCTCACCAATGCCTTCAACACGACACACTATGGAGGAAGAGAAGAACTATCAACAAGATGCACTTCAGTGGTCTTGATGATGACGAAGCTTAGCAACTCATGACCTTTAGCTTGCACGTCTTCAAGAGGTTGTGATCTCGCCTTTAAGAGGAACCTAGAGAATCACACAAAAATAAAACTACATAGAATGATCCTTTGGATATGTGGTTAGAGAGGTTAGAACATAGAGAGAAAGTATGTCTAAAAGGGTTAGTGAGCAAGAGAGAAATGACTCACTATTTATAGGCAAAACATGCCTACTGATCCACGGTTCCGGCGGATCCCTCACCCAACGGATCCGGCCAGTGCAATTCCAGGGATCTGGCTACTGGGTCAGCTTAGTCTGGATTTTGGGTTGCAAATCGGGTTATGGGTTATTGGTTATGGACCATGGGTCATGAACTTTGGATCATGAATACCCAACAAGATACAATGTACCTAGTCAATGGGTTATGGATCTTGGGTTATGGGTTATGGACTTTGGATCATGGATACCCAACAAGATACAATGTACCTAGTCAATGGGTTATGGATCTTGGGTCATGGGTTATGGATCTTGGATCATGGGTTATGGACTTTGGGTCATGGATCATGGATAATATCCAACATGACTTCATGCATGATGTTATGCAATAGGTCATGGGTTATGGATCATGCTCCATGGGTATGGGTTATGGACTTTGGTTCTTACCCAACAATATTCATTGTACCTAGTTAATGGATTATGGGTCTTGGGTTATGGGTTGTGGACTTTGGTTTTTACCCATTATTTACCCATTATAACATATACAAAGTACATATACATTTTTATAAAATATAAGTAAACAATATTACTTGTAAGTATTTTATAAAAATGGCTTTGGTTTTATATAACTTATTTAACTAGACATGTTTTGATGGTTTTAATATGTTTAGTAAAAGTGTGTTAGTAAACTATTGGCTTAAAGCTTTTACGTATTTTATTTGTTTCGTTAAAATAATTTTACGTTTGTTATCGACAAAACATTAGAAGATCGTAAAAATAAATGTTTTTATGGTTTATTTGTATTAACACTACTGATAGGGATCTCACTTTCACAGTCCCTAAGGATAGCACTAGGAAACTCCCACCAGTGCTTGAAGGGGCAACGAGGGACAAAGACTCACCACCAATCCTGACCCTCGAGAGGACACTAGGAAACACCCATCAGTATTTGAAGGGTCCTTGTTGGACAAAGACTCATAGGGACAAAAACCACCCGTTGATACAGAACCCATAACCCCCACTGGTTTTCTAACAGTAGCAGATGTTCAGGTTTTTCTCACGTCAGACAAAGAGCTGGATATTGAAAGTGATGTGGAAGAACTTGCTGTTGGTGATGATGTGGACACTGATGTTCAACCCACTGAACAAGAACATCAGCCTGATCCAAAAGAGGCTGAAGAGTCACCCTTCCAGCCTGATGATGACTCTTCTGACTCTGCAACATCTTCATGCCATGAAGATCTAAAGAAGTATGACAACATTCTTCCTCTCACTAAGAGAAAACTGGTTAAGTTCCTGAAGAAGGCTATTCAGAGGTTGTATGATGATGTTACTGATGAACTATGGGATCAACATGTGGAGGCTGCTACTAGTTATGCTGATCTCAAAGCTGTTGTTGTTGAGAACTTTGAAGATAATGGTAAGCACAGGGAACATATGTACCATCTTATCCACACCCTGGATGAGCACCTGAAAAAGTTCCTTAAAGCATTTTAGGATGCTTACACCAAACTTGATACAATCAAAGAAGCAGTTAAAGAAGACCCTGTCCTGAACAAAAAGGTTCTTGAGGCTACTGACACTTATGTCAAGAACTCATCAAGCCTCACTGAACTCATCACAATGCTCAAAAACTCCAACGTTCAGGGTCTAAGTTCATCCCTAGGGGCGATCCATTCCTCTCTCAGTTCGTTAGATAAAATGTGGCTGAACTGGCTAAGTCTTCAACTTCTATGGCCTGGAATCTTGGGCCTAGAATGACATCACTAGAGACCTCTCAGGCCAATCTTGAGGAGAAGTTCACTGGTCTTCAGAAGGACACCTCAGATATCAAATCCATGGTATCTGAAATATACCAAGCATTTAAGGTCAATATGCTCCCTCAACTTCAGTGCCCAAGCCAACTCTTGCTCTCACTGAGTTCCAAGCAACAGTTGAGGGGGAGAAAGTCACTGAAGAAGCAGCTCCTTCTTACACTAAGGGGGAGTCAACTCCAGCTATAACAGTCTCACAGGTCCAACCTACAACAACATCATCAACAACACCATCAGTCCTTCCTCTTGATAAAGGCAAAGGCATTCTGACAACGCCTGAGCCTGAGTAACAAACACTGGTACCTACTTCCAAAACTATCAGACCGGATCCTGATGAACCTATCAGGATCCCATTTAAAATTAATAGAAAAGTATGCTATCTGACTGCGGAACAAATGAGTGCTTATCTTGAGAAGGAGGAACTTGCAAAGGAAGTGGCTGAAGAAGAAAACATGAGCAAAGCTGCCTTGGTCAAGGTTGTTCATGAAGAAGTTGAAAAGCTAGGCATTGATCCGAAGAAACTGGCAGCTGGTCAAGCAAGTAAAAAGCTACAAGAAGCTCATGACGCTCAACTGCTTGCCCTCAGGAAGAAGAAGGATGAAAGAGAGAAGAGGATGGTTGAGATAAGATAGAAAAGAATTGATTATTACAACTGGGTAATGACAAACAGAAAGAGGCCTGAACCTATTACTGCCATCAGAATTAATCCCACCACAAAACCTGCAGTCCTCGGTGTCTATAGAAGTCCTCACAAACGAACATTTGAGGTTCATGATCCCTTCAAGTTTTCTGACTCTGATATAGACAAGGCGGGAATTGAAGCAATGGTTGGCTACCTGGTGATGGCCACTCAAATTCAAAGCCCAGAGAACAAAAGGTTCAGTCATGACTTAAGGATAAATATTAATGAATACCCTGATCAGGACAAGCTGAAATCAAAGAAACCCAAGCTTGAAGCCCTTGGATACCAGTTGGAATAGAACGAACATCTGCTGCAACACCACTATCCTTTATTTTTTTTCGCATTGTAACTTAGGACCGTGTAATATATTTTTAATGAACAATGATGTTTTATGTTATTTAGTGTCCTTTGTAACTTAGGACCTTGGATACAAGGCGGGAATTGAAGCTTTGTAGAATTGTCAGTGTGAGAAGAAGACCTTTGCTCACTCACACTGAACTTAGAAACACTTAGGCTATGTTTATATCCAAATAGGGGGAGACTGTTGGGTCAGTGAATTCCCAAACTTCCTGAAACAAGGATTTTAAGATAAAATAGTGTTTAATAATCCTAAACATACGCAAGTCACTGAATGAACAGTTGTTCAGTGAGTCATCTTTAAGAAGCTCAGGACAAGCCTAAGAAGAAGGGTTTTCCATTCAGTGAGGCGGGACTCAATGAATGAAACCTGAGCCAAAGAAGAAGATGATAGATTCAGTGAGTAATGAAAATAGCTCACTGAATCCCCAAACTCCTCACCAACTATGAATACTAAAGACTTAATGCCTGAAGACTTGAAGACTGAAGTAAAAGCGGGATAATGCGGGATAAGTTTGAAGGATAAGTGTATCCTTATCTGCAAAGGTAAACTTACCCTAAATGGATAAAAGACCAAGAGTGTGTCAACACTGACACTAAGAAAGTGAAATTTTCCCTTACTAGAAATCGAATTGTATAACAGAGACAAAATACGTAAGGTATTTTGTCATCTGAAGTTTGTGTCAGTCTTATCTTTTAGAAAACTGCTGTATTTCATACTTGTATAAATAGCAGTCATAAGGTGGAGTAAAAGGGTTAAGCTTGTGCACTAAATGCTTAGACATTCACAAGCCCTTTTACTCCTCCAAATACAACTAAGTCCCTGAGGTTAGCTTAGTTGTTTAGCATAGTTGTACTTAAGTTTAGCTTAAGTTTAGTGAGGAGTACACCATACATTGTCATTCAATCTCAAGTGTTATCCCGCAAACACTTGGGTAATATATTCTTTGATTAACTTTTAATAAGAATATAAGCGTTAAAAAACTCTTATCTAATTTACTTTACGTTTGAAATTGTTAAAACTGTTTTTCAAACAACATTGCTAAGTCATGGAGCTTGGTAGATTAACTTTATGGTTAATTCTAATCAAGCTAAAGGGAAAAACAATACTCACTTTATACAAATATACTCCACTAAATATCTCACACATACTCACAAAACAAATAAAAACAAAATTTTTGAAATGGGCCCCACGTTTTTTGCACCTCACTTTGGTGAGCCGGTCACCAAACATATGCAATTTGGCCGTGACATGCAACATATGTTGTGGTTGGTGGCGCATGAAACATGGTGAGTGGCGAGTAGGTCACTCCCACTTCAGATAGTCTAAGATGAAATATTCGGTTTAAAATAGTTAGGTTTCTTATCATAAGAATAGCAAATAAAGTTATTATGTATTTAATCTGTATGCTTATAAAAAAATATTAACTAATTCATTAAGCTATGAGCCCATTTGAATTTTTTGTTGGCACCAATTCATATCTTTTTAATACTGCAGTTATAAGCTTATATAGACGAGGCATTTAGACCCGTACTATGCACACGGGCTATATCTGATTGTCATTGTGTAATGTTTGTGTAAATTGTTGAAGTGTAAGTAAGATGATGCATCTAATTGAGACATACCGCCTAATGTTTAGCTAAATAGTTATAAAAAAAGTTGAGTTATAAGTTGAGTTAAATGAAGATTAAAGTCATACGGCTCTATCAAAATAAAGTTTAACAAAAAATGGCATTTTATAACTTAGTAACTGAATGCTTCTGTAAAAACAGTGCTAGTGTTTTAGCAACACTTATATTAGATGACTATCATATTTCATAGGAATATAATGGTCACGTATATGTATCTTATTAAAGACATTTGTTATCTTACTTAAAAGACAGTCATATCCATTTCCTAGCACCCCGGTTGCAGCCTTCATCAAGTCTTGCAACCCAAATACTCTCCTTTCTTCGTTTACCATCACCAGGTCTCCTATGGACTTCCCAGGTAGGGGACCAGCTACTGATCGCCCTGTTTGTGCCACGCCTTTTTGAGATGCATCTTTATTGGCGTTATTATTGTTGCTAGTACTGGTAATGGTACTACTACTGCTGCTATTGTTATTTGAAATATTTTGAGAGTTGGTGCTATTAGGTGGGGCAGTCATGGTCTTCTTTATGATAGTTGGGATATTAATAACACATGCCAGGATATACATTAACCTAACGGACCAAGCGTAACTCTCATCGTATATCTTATACCTGTGAATATTAGCCATACATCAACCATGATCATTAAAATCTAAATAAACTACAACCTACTAACACATATCAGAAATTATACTTTTGACAGTTGATGAAACTATAATGATCATGAAACATATACGCGCATTTCGTGAGTATTGAAACAGCTGACTCATCACATCATATCAAATAAAAGGTAAATAATCCAAATAAATAAACTAAAATATCTATTAAAATTCAAAAATAGACGCATGTAGGTAGCCTCAACTTACCTATGAATGCACTGATTAAGTTTTTGAAACCTTCGCTATCTCTTGTGCCCGATTCTATAATACAATGTCAAGCAAAAAAGACAAACAAAAATACATCAAGATCCAAAGAAACATATACATTTTATACACAAATACACAATCAAATCACATAAATAAAAACTAATCAGTCAAGAATAATTCTTATGAACAACGTATTCGATATTGATAAGCTACAAATATATATATGCAAAAAGTAATTGTTACCGAGTGGTATCACCCTCTCACTATTGTTACCACAACTCTCATAATCCCCAACCTTCCAAAACTAACTTCGTTTCCTACTGTTGGAACTGGACTAACAACCATACTCATAAGATCATACTCATTATGATACTAAATATATATAAAAAAAGAAACAAAGCGGCTACCTGGAAGAAAAAACTAACTCCAAATCTTCCATGTCATCATCTAATGCAGCATCAGCCATAAAACTATGTTCCTTATCTGAAAGAGTTCCACCTGCTTCATCTTTAAGAGCTAACAGTAAGGCCTGCTTGTGATATTCACTGCCTCTTCTTTTTGGTTATGGACAAGTATTAGCCAAGTGACTCGTTTCTTTGCAGTTGGAGCACCCGAGTGGTTAACATTTCCAGTAAATGCTTGCCCAGAGCCTGTATTCCCGGTATAACCACCAGTAACCCCTTGACGTCCATAACTCCTGTTCAGAACTTCACCTTTCCACCCTGTATCACAGCCGATTCTTAGTGTTGGATGAGCTTCAAAGACGATTATTAGATGCATTAACATATCTCCCAAAAGGTTAGCAATAAGTGCAAATCCATCAGTAAACTCTTGGATTACATCTTTATTTAGATCATTTGCTTGTGCATAGTACATGGTGTCATAGTTGTTGTACTGAACCATTTGATTATGAGTTGATTGTTGTGGAAGGAGTTGGTTGCTAGAGGATGATTGAGGATGAGTAAAGCTTTGCTGTTGCTGGACATAAGCATGATTTGACATTGGAAATTGTTGAGATTGAGCCATGAGTGCAAGTGAATTCGGAGGTGCAGACGGTTGAAACATTGCACGTATAGCACGGTCTTTAGCAACTTCTTTTTCATGATGCTTCAGATAGTCAAACAACAAACCATGTTTAACTTCATGGAGATTCTTGGTTTGATGAACAAACGTGACGTATTTTTCCCAATCCGGACCAAAGGAATTCAGAAACTTGGTGTTGATGGAAATCTTAGGCATGTTCACATTATGTCTATCCAAGTCATTGATAATGTCTGTAAACTGATAATAGTATGATTCCAACAATTCACCAGGTGTAACAGTGAACGTGTCATAAGAGTGATACAGCTTAGATTCCATGTCTTTTGATTCAGTCATGTTCCTTCCATCAAGAGATAAATGTTTTCTCACATTGCTTGTGCAGTATTTGTAGAGTCAATGCTTTGAAAAACTAGATTTGGTATTACCAGACAAATGTATTCCATGCCAAGCTGATCTGCTTCCACCTGTAGTTTTTGATCTGGGGTGAGATGACTCTCAGCTACAGGAGTTGAGGTTGCAGCACATGGTGGAACAACAGTGGGATCTCTTGGCACCGTGGTAGTTGGCTAGGGGTATGGTCTTTCAAGGATTACACGTTTGAGATGTTTGCCATTTCGCTTCCTTAGTTCAATAAACCATAAGAATCTGCTTTCTCACTGAACATAATTTCCTGGTGTTAGCATAGGAGAGAACCTGCTTCATGAAGTGATTGTTGACTGGCGAGAGCTTCACACATTTGTTCAAACTAATGTGGTTGCATTGGAGTGATATCAGGAAATTGTTGTTGTTGAGGGTATTGTTGTTGATGTCCTTGTTGGAAAAATTGTTGTGGTGAAGGTTGTTGTTGTTGATTGAATTGTTGTTGATGGGGGAATTGTTGTTGGTGAGGAGATTGTTATTGCCGATGGTATTATTGAGGAAAATAGTTGAAATACGGTGGTTGAGACATGATACTTGTGTAGTTATGTTGGATCTTGTAGATGATTAAGAAGTGTGATGTAGTGTTGATATGGTATTGTACTTGGCTTGAAATTAGAAAGATGCCTGAAGTTCTAACAAATCTGAAACTTTTAAACAAATCCGCAAGTTACTGTAGCAAATCCGAAAAAGGCTAGCAAATCCGTAAAATTTGGCACAAATCCGAAAGATGTACAAATCCGAAAGATTTGAAACAAATTCGAAAGATGTAAAATCCGAAAGATTTGTAACAAATCTGAAACTTTTTCTTCTAATTTGAACAAATTAGAAGAATTTCTCAAAGTCGAAGTGTTTCTTAAACTTATACAAGAGAGATAAGCACAGAGTAATCCAGAAACTTTGAAGAAGCTGTGGTAGTAACAAATCCGAAAGATGTCCGAAAATAGGGTTTTGCAAATCCGAAACTTGTGACGACAAATTCAAAAGTTGCGCAACTAGGCTTAAAAATACTAAAACTAAATGAAAGTTACAAACTTTATCGATTTTAAAACATATTGTTACAAACCGAAAGTTGGTTTTTGAAACTTTATAACTAAAATTTTAACTTTAAGCCAAAAGCTTGAAACTTTCTTGTTTCACATTGTTTGTAACACTTATTTGTAATCAAAAGAGTGTTAAAACAAGGAAAAAACAAGAAAAAAGAACAAGTTCGAAAGTTTAAAACGTGTAGATTTTAAATATCCAACCTTTGAAAATCAACACACACACACACACACTTAAAAAGCGACTTCTAGCGATTGATACCACTTGTAGGTTTCCAATAATCATAAACTAACACATATTTCTATAGAGATAAAGAGAATGGAAGGATCATTCTTATGATAATAAGGAAACAACTTTGAATCAAATGAAACCAACACCCTCTAATGACGGGTTACAATGTTTATATAGTAGTGGAATAATTACAAACTTATAAGTCTAATTATGACATCCTATTACATAAATTAATGACCGACACTTTATATTGATTACACGTAATCCCAACATTTTTACTTATTTATTTTATTTTTATAATTTTGTTTATATTATAACACTGCAAAAAAAAGAAACATGACCAAAAATTTAAAGTTTGATAAGTTAAAAGTAGTAAAATACAAAAATTAAAGAGAGCCGAAAACCATAAAAATTCTATTAATAAAGTGGTAAAACTGCCGAAAAAAAGTGCGGAACAAAAATTTTAAAATTTGACAAGTCAAAAATAGTAAAAGTTAAAAGATATGAAACAAAAAAATTTTAAAAATTTATCTTTCATGTCAATAAAGTGGGTGCTAAGGGTATTAGTTGTATTAAAGATGTAGGGAGTACCAACAATACCACATTTTTTTTAGATTTGAACAGAAAGTGTGTAGGTCCAAAGTAATGGATCTAAGTAGCCTTTATAAGACAATAGTTAACTTGAATAAATCCAAATCAACTATATCTCTAACAATGAATGCTTAATGCTAATGCGAAATCTTAACACAAGCAATAAGAAGAACACAATTACTATTTTACTATTGAACTTTACTAAACTTCTATTATCAATCGTTCTAGTTCAAAAAATAATGCCTTAGGGTTCCTTTTATACACTAAGGAAACCCTAGTATCTTCACAAAACTTGTGAAAGGATATACATATCTTTTCCTAAGATATCTCTAACGCGTACATATCTTTGTGGAGTCCTAAACCTTGGATCTAGAACACTTAGATTGTAAATGAGTAGTTGCCTTGGATGGTTCCAAAAAAACAAAGAGAAACTTTGTTATGAATACACACAAGTATGCGGAATCTACTTGAATGCACTTAAAAGATTAAGTAAACACAGAATGTAACACCAATGCTTCAATATTATTAATCAATAATACGAGTACTCTCCTAGTACTAGGGTTTACAACCTTGAAGCTTTACTTAAGATGGCTAGGGTAAGGGAAATGCTAGTGTGTGTAAGAGATGTCATCTGACCTAGCTAGGATCTCCTTTTATACACTAAAGAGATCCTTTACAGAGACAACTATGCATTAAACATATCATATCTTCTATAGGAATAGAAGATATGCTATTACAAAGAATACACGACATTCCATACATAGAACAGTACAAACTATAACACTATCAGTACTAACTTCTACACTATCACTACTAGCTAATACTCTTGTATTATCACTATCAGTACTAACATCTAAAGCTAAGAGTATTAACTGAATATGTGAATTTCCCAACAATCCTCCCCTAAACTTGTGATTGGGTTTCTGAATCACAAGTTTCTTCAGTCTGAGAGGATTCTTCCAAACATCACTTTCTTCTGCTAGGTCTTCCAGCTTGATCAAAAATCTTTATCAGCAACTCCTTAGCCATTTCAATCGCATTGCCCATTCTTAGACTTGCATCCAACATTTGTAGAAGTGTCCCAAGTGCAAGTGGATAAGTTCTTTTAACCAACATGTAGATGTATGTTCCATTGCAAGTAGTCACAAGATGCACTCCACAAGAATCTAGCAAAGTCCAACTGAGCTCTTCATCACCATATTGAAACTTCCATTGCTCCCCTGTTGGATCCGGTTCAAAGATGTTCTGAAGTTCATAGATTAGCTCCACATCAATGTCATTATCTGGATCTTTGTTCTTGAACATGTTTTTGACTAGTTCCCATAGCTTAAGCAGATCTTCCCTGTCAATGACTGCAAATAAATCCACCAAGTATAGATATGCACTTGTTTTTTCTCCAGCTCTGTGAATCCTCCAATATCTTTTCCCTTCTTCAGTGTAGATATCCCAATTTATGATTGGATATCTAGTGTTGATGGGCTCTGAGTAAAATTCTTTTTTAGAAGCTTCAATCAGCATCATCCTATTGCTCCTCTTCAGTTAGTCCACCTTCATCTTCATATGAGGATTTCAGTCTTTTTGGAGCAGTTGAGGAAGTACCTTCTTCAGATGGTCTTTTGTAGCTTCCTATGGGCTGTGACCTTTTAAGAGTATCATCTGGTTGCATAGGTTTGAAGTTAAGAATTCTTCTTTGAACTTTATCAGCTGTTCTTTGGAGAGTCTCCCAAGACAGTTGATTCAGTTGCTTCAATGTTCTCCTTTCTTCACCTTGATTTTTGATAAACTTGACCAGATACATCTTCTGTTGACTCTTGGTTGGAGGCTTTTGATGCTTTTCAGTTTCCCTTTGCTGTCTGAACTGACTTTGCTTTCTAGCCAGGATTTCACTAAATAATAGAGTTGCTTCATTAATACTTGTTCCTTGATCTTGCTGCAACTTCTGTTGTACTTCATTTGTGGCTTCTAATTTGGCTCTCATATCATCCCATGTCTGCCAATCCTCAACAATCTTAGCCATCTTTTGTTTTTCCTTAGCTGCAGCTTCTTCCTGTTTGTCTTCCTCAGCGCATTGATTTGCAAGTTCCTTTTCAGCCTCTTCATTTAGCCTATCCATTTCTGCTTTAGAAAGTTTCTTCTTCTTTGGTTCCTCTTGCATAATACCCTTGCCTTTATCTTTGGGGTCCATCTTTGGAGTTGAAGAGGTTGGTGATTCTAAGACACCTCCTCCTTTGATCATAATTCCCTTTTCTTTAGGTTTGGATGCTGACTTGGGCTTCTTTATTAAATAAAGGACTGGAGGCTTCTTGTAAGCAGGAGAGATAGGGACAATCTTCTTTAAGCTTTGTAGTTCTAGAATAACATGTTTCTCTCTTTCTTCCTCATCACTATCTTCATGTGGTGTGATTGTAATGGTTGTAGCCTCTGCAGTGGTCATCAGTTGTAGTTCTGCAGCTACTTGGAATATGGGACTGAGTACTGATTGTGGAACTTCAGGAGTACTAACCATAGTACTAACTACAACACTAACAGTACTAACTGGGATAGTACTGATAGTGCTTGTAGGAGTACTAAGTACTTCTTCAGTATCTTTCTTGGCCTCAACATTAACCTGAACTTCCTCTTCTTTATAAAAAAGGCTCTCAAATGCACCACCTTGCCATTGACCAAATTTCTATCTTCCCTGAATGTCTGAACTCCTCCCATGTTTGGCAGAATCCTATGTAGAAGTACTAGACACCCTAAACTTGGTCTTTCTTGTTTGTGATGCAGTGGCTGGAGAGGTTGCTGCAGTAGTCTTTGAAAGAAGTTTGACTTGATGCTCTAACCTTTTCATCTTGAGAAGCATCTTTGTATGGACTCTAGAGGCAGCTTTCTTGGTCTCCTCCAAAGTAACTTCCAGCCTATTGACCTTTTGACAAAGAAACCTGTACAATTCCGTCATATCCTTTAGTGTCAAGCTGCCCTCACCACTTCTAGTTGTGTGACCTGCTGAGAGAGTTGGGTCATTGGGCAATTGATTTGCACTCCCAAGCTGAGCCTGAGCAGATGCAACCCCCATTTTAAGCCTTTGCCTGGGTCCACCTTGTAAGGCTTGCTCACTAGGTGTTGGCATGGGTTGGGTCTTACTTATGTTACCACTGGCCTCAACAGCTTCTAAGCCTGGTTGAGTAGTGGCAGCCCTAACCATTCTATCTCCTCCATCACCTGAGATAGGCTCATCTGGTTCAATTTGAGGAGGAGAATGGGTCCAGCTATCCCATTCTCACGTCTGGTATGCCCTCTTGGTGATGATTGTTGTTGTGTGGTCGAGTGATCACCATCTGTGGGTGTGTGTTGGGAGCCATCGTGCTTGATGGACCTTCACCTCTGCAAGTAACATGTGAGAAAACAAAGGCACTCTGGGTCCCACTATACCCCTTCACATCCCTTAACATATTTGAGAAAACTTTGGATGTGAGGATTTTGGGTGGATAAACATTTTTGTAAGACTGCAAGTTTTGTTTCTGAAGATCCAAAAATAATTGAATAAACCTGGGATACATCAGAAATTTGTTTTCATTAACAACATTTTTAATCATACCCAAAAAAATATAATTTGAAAAATTGAATACCCTGCATGTTGCAAGGCAGATCAAGGCTGTGGCTATATTTGTGGGGAATGCATCTCAGCCAGTCCTTTTGTAACTCAGAGAATGTAGGAGGTTATGAATCAAAACCTCCATTGTGGGGAAAACTGGTTTTTCTTAAAGTTAAAAGTGTTGTCATGTCTATACCCCATCAATGAAAGTTGTTCAATAATTCCAGTGGCTAGCAAAGTGTTAATACCTTGAGCATCTCTAAGATGAAGATGTTCTCTTAGGGATGCTTCAGTAATAGCAATTTTAATGCCATCCACTGTACCAGTTAGTTGTTGGACCCCTTCATCAGTTGTTGAGACAATTGCAGTTTGCCAGAACTTCCTGACAGGAGTACATAATATAATAAAGTTAAAAAGTAAGGCAAACCTTATTCGGCTTCTATTAAGGAAAGCTACTATCTTTGTGAACTCTTCATTGCCTTATGGTACTTCCAAGCATGCCACCATGTTGTGCTTGTCAACAAAATCAAGAGGAGCCATTAGCAATAAGAGTTAGGGTTATTTATGTGGGATTAGTTCGCAAAAGTCTTTATAGAATTGTGGTTAAAGAAATTGAGAAGTTATGAAATATATAGTGAAGTTCTTGAATTTTGATTGGACCGCCTTGAAGATATTTTTGGTAATAAGTAAAGATTAACCAAATAGGAAACCCTTATATAAAGAAATAGGCGGTAACAACCCAATTTGCAAAAGTAATCATTGCATAACAGACTTTTGGTATAAGTACTAACGGCTAGTTCATCAGTACTAACTAAGCTTATCAGTACTAACTTATAACCATCAGTATTAACTTTACCCATCAGTATTATCTTATAGTTTTGAAATCATAATACTGAAACCCCATTTTGAAGGGATTAAGTGTGGTGACAGACACTTAATCAAAGGTCGACCTCATATGGCCTCCGGTTTGGTGAAAACCAATGGTTTCGATGCTAAGCACCGCTGTGATGGATAGTCCCATTCAAAGGGCCTTCCGACAAGGTTTCCACTCGTGGCGGTGTTGCCTCCAACACAAGTGTTGGATTCATGTTTCTAAGCCGGATGCCCTTGGGCTAGTCACACTATCGTAAACAGATAGAATGGCAAAAGTGGGTTAGTGCTAGAATGAATCGACTAATCGAAACCATCAATTCATGTTCAGTATACCACCGGATGCCACATTATGCTTTGGCATCACAAAATTGATTAATAAACAAGTTCCATCATGTGGTTGCATCAGTATGTTTAAGGGGAGTGAACCACATTTGTTGCATCATTTAATCACCAAAACACATCCATACTGCTTGTGCTATGCCTGCAAAGTTAGTTCAAAACCAAGAAAACACAATCCAAGATATTTTCTTGCCAATCCATATTAACTTTACACTAGCAGTATTAACCATATAACAATCAGTACTAACCACCAGTTTACAAAACTTTACAAAATAGTGAGAGATTAAGACATATTATGGATGAAACATCCCAATACTTGTGACCAAGTACTGAAACCTTCCCAATTCAAAAGCTTTTTTTAAAAGATCTACAACATTAAAATCAATATCAATCCTATCAACCTGGATGAGCTTCTTTTCATTACAGTCTCTTATAAAATGATGTCTTATCTCTATATGCTTAGTTTTAGAATGTGCAACTGGATTTTTAATAATGCATATAGTACTATTGTTATCAATGTAAATGTTAGTGCCCATGAAATTGTACCCATAATCAAGCATCGATTACGAATCTAAAGAACTTGACCACAACAACTTGCATCGCTACATACTCAAACCTCGGTTGTAGAGTTTGCCACAATGCTTTGTTTCTTGCACCGCCATGAAATCAACCTATCACCAAGAAACCGACATCCTCCATGGTTGACTTCCTATCAAGACTTGCCCAAAGATAATCACCGTCGAGTAAGCTACCGGATCAAAGGGAGAATCCTTAGGATACCAAAGACATAGGTGAGCATGGCCTTTCAGGTATCTAAAGATCCTTTTAACTGCATGCATGTGAGAAATCTTTAGAGAGACTTGGAATCTTGCACATGCACACACTGCAAACATAATATCTGGTCTAGAGGTAGTCAAATACATCAATGAGTCAATCATTGACTTGTAGAGGTGCTGATCAACCTCTTCACCCTCAATATCTGGAAGTAGTGGCTTATTATGCTCCATGGGAGTGCTTGCAATCTTTGTATTTTCATAGCCAAACTTCATCAGAATCTCCTTGACATACTTATCTTGACTGATAAATATGCCATCTGTCTTTTGCTTGACTTGTATCCCAAGAAATAAGGTGAGTTCTCCCATAGAACTCATCTGAAACCTATCTTGCATCAGCTTCTCAAACTCCTTGCACAAATCCTACTTGGTTGAGCCAAAAATAATGTCATCAACATAGATCTGAACCAAGAGAATATCATTCTTCACATTTTTTATGAATAGAGTCTGATCAATATTTCCTCTTCTGAAGCCATTTCCTAAGAGATACTTGGCCAATGTTTCATACCAAGCCCTTGGAGCCTGATGCAGACCATAGAGTGCTCTTTCAACCTTGTATACTTTGTCAGGAAAGTTGAGGTCTTCAAAGCCTGGACTCCTCAATTTTTCCATAGAGGAAAGCACTCTTCACATCCATCTGGTATACAGTGAAGTCTTTGTATGATGCATAGGCCAGGAACAATCTGATAGCTTCAATCCTTGCCACAGGAGCAAAGACCTCTTCATAATCAATACCTTCCTGTTGTGTATACCCTTGAGCCACCAGTCTAGCCTTATTCTTTATTGCCACACCTCTTTCATCCTTCTTGTTTGTGAAAACCCATTTAGTTCCAATAGCTCTTTTGCCATCAGGAAGATCTACTAGAACCCATACATTTTGAAGTCTGAACTGGAGAAGCTCTTCTTGCATTGCTTCTACCCATGCTTCATCTTCAAGAGCTTTGTAGACCTTCTTTGGTTCTGCTTATGAAACAAAATAAGCAAACAAACATTTTTTTGTTCACCATGAACCATCTCTTCATATATGGCACTAAAGAAACTAGTCTCACTATGCTGAACTTGAGATCTTGTTGTTCTTTCAGCATGAACACCCCCAATAACATTCTCCAAGGGATGATCATGATTAATTCTTCTATGTGGTGTAACAAGAATATCATAGGATGAAGCTATATTAGTAATATCAATCTCATCTACTTCATCATTAGGATCACTGGAATCAGAAACATCTGCATTGACTGATGGAATGGTGTGAGGTCCATCAGTATTAACATCTTGCCCATCAGTACTAATATGTGGCTTATCAGTATTAACCACATTAGTACTGATCACTTCAGTTTCAACAACTGCATCACCTTCATTGGTTACTACTCCTTCAGCATTAGAATCAATGGTCTTTGGAGACTGGTCACCATGTTTGTTTGCCTCCCCTGAAGAAGTGCTTCCAATTGAACTGTCCTTCCAAATGGGCAATAAGACACAGTCATTATCATCATCAGAATCAGCATCAGGACCTTGCTTTTCTCCTACAACAATGTTAGAATCTACAGAAACAGGCACATAATTCATGGATTCAGTTAGCATATCAATATCAAAAAGCCATTTTGGTCCTTGCCCCTCTACACTAGGTTTATCCTCAAGAAACTCTATGTGCAGATTCTCATCTATTCTTCTGGTTCTAGAATTATAAACCCTAAAGACTTTACTATTCAAGGAGTAGCCAACCAGATATCCACTATCAGACTTTCCATCAAACTTTCCTAAGTGGTCAATGGTATTGAGAATAGAGACATGACACCCAAAAGGTTTAAGAAAGTCTAAGGTAGGCTTTCTACCTAAGAACAACTCATAGGGAGTCTTGCCATGAGGCTTTACTAACAGTACCCTGTTTTGAACATAACAAGCATTATTAACTGCCTCTGCCCAAAATGTTGTGGGTAACTTGGAATCTGCTAACATTGTCCTAGCAGCCTCAATCAGTGTCCTATTTCTCCTTTCAGCAGCCTCATTTTGCTGAGGAGTCCTAGCTACACTGTATTCTCTTTTAATACCCATAAGTTGACAGAAATCATTCATCACTTGGTTTTTAAACTCAGTCCCATTATCACATCTAATGATTTTAACTTCTTATCAGCAAGGTTCTCTACTGCAGTTATGTATGACTTAAGGATTTCACTGGTCTCATCCTTAGTTTTCATGAAGAAAACCCAAGTAAATCTGCTAAAATCATAAGTCACAACCAAACAATATTTCTTATAATTCAGGCTGCTAACAGAGGTGGGGCCAAATAAGTCCATATGCAGCATATGCAGTGGCTGGGTGATAGAGTTAAAAACCTTAGGCTTACAAGAGGCTTTATGCTGCTTCCATTTAAGGCATGCAATACAAGTCTGTTTATTTTCAAATCTTTTTAAAGGTAAACCTCTTACAAGGTTATTTTTAGCTAAAAGATTTATCACCTTAAAGTTCACATGACCTAGCCTTCTATGCCATAACATAGATTCATCCAAAGAATCTGTAGCAACTAAACATGTAAGGTTTTCTTTGGGCACTATGTTTTTCATACTTACACTGTACAAATTGCTTTTCCTAGGAAACTTAAGTACTACCTCATCTTCACTAGGCAACTTAAAATTAGCAGATAAAATCAAGCAATCAGTGTCTGTGAACGAACAAAATTCTTCTTGTCACACATTTGTGACACACTGAACAGATTATATTTGAGTTCTTTCACATAGTACACATCTTCAAAGTTCTAATTACCAGTCTTGATTGTGCCTTTACCAGTAATTCTTCCACCTACACCTCCTCTAAAGGAAACATATCCTCCATTCAAATCAGTAAAGTTTGAAAGATATGATAGATTTCCAGTCATGTGCCTGGAACACCCATTGTCTGAATAGCCAAGATCATCATTATTATTGGAATGTCCCTGCACACAAAATAAAGGAAATTAGTTCCTTTTGGGGACCCAAGCCATTACTGACTTGGATCTGCCTCGTGCATCAATGTAGTCATATTTCTTGAGAGTAACTGATGCACTGTTGGGTTGAGCGGTCTTTCTAACCTAACAAGCTTAGGGCTTTACAACATTGCTCTTGATTCCCCCAGCAGCACTCACTTTTGAACCAACAGTTTTAGTTTTAGGTTTAAAGGTATTAACTTTTGGCCTATCAGTATTAAGTCTTGGTTCAACAGTATTAACCTTTTTCTTGTAAAACTTAATTTGTTCATCATAGGACTTAAAGGTTTGTGCTGCTCTACCATAAAAGGGCATTGGTGAAGTAGGTGGTGATGATTTTGAAAGGTTTCTTTTGGGTCTTTCACCAAATACTCTGTTGTGGTCTAGCATTATTAACTGGCCTTGAAGTATTCAAAGGTTTTATGCCAGTCTTAAGAAGTACTGCTCTTTTAGTCATGATGGGTTGAGGTCTCATAGGGTGTCTGCATTGAGCCTGAAGATGAGAGAAACTTCCACACACAAAGCAAGATTTGTTATACATGACAGATTCATCTCCTAATTGCTCAGATTTAAGCTTGTTCTAGCTCCTTTGATTTCCGCTAGGACTGGATGACCTATTTCTATACATCTTTGCATATTTTATTATCTTCCTAACATGTTTTTCATATTAGGTTTTATAGTTTCAGAAACCTTCTCTTGCTTTGGTTCATTAGACTCTACACCTCCTTTAATGTTTTTATTGTCAAACACATACACCTCAGGTAAAGATGTGTCACTGGCACTTTCAAAGGCTTCATCAGCCTTTTCAGTTTTGGTCTCCTTGACCCCATAGTCACGAACGAATGTGGGTACCTTAAACTCTTCTAGGCATGTGTGTTCTGTTAGTCTATTAGTATTAGTATTAGTATTGGCCTATTGTATATTTCGCCCATTGTATATTTGGCCCATTATGTATCCTATATAATCATGATGTACCAAACATTATTATGCATTCAATATACACAAACTTACATGGTATCAACCTTAACCGATCCACTCTCGACCGTGTGTGTTGTCGAGGTGTGTTTGATTGTTTGTTGACCAAGTGTGTTGTCGACCTTCCTTGTTTTTTATTCGACCAACCCTTACACTGTCCCTAAACCATTCAATATTTATTCAATCCACTCTCTGATTCCCTAAAGCCTTACACTGTCGCTACAAGTTTTTTTTTTATTCGACCACCCTTACACAAACTTACAAGTTTTTATTCGACCAATATTATTCCGTTGAACTCATCAATTAATGTTATTCGATCACTTTGTTATCCTTCATTAATGTTATCCTTCAACACGCTCCAAAATATTTTATTCGAGCAAAGTTTTTGTCGACCAAAGTTTTTTATTTGATCTGTTTGTTATTAAAGTTTTTGTCGACCAGTATGTTAACCAAGGATGATTTACTTAACCCTAAACGCTCACTACAATGACTACGGATACAATTCCCCCCCCCACCTGTCCTCACATTATCGGACAAAATTATGGCGATGAATCACTTGACTACTTTTGTTCCGATTAAGCTTGATGTTGATGAGATGAATTACTCATCATGGGTATATTATTATTCTCACCTTTGTCATGGATATGGCATCTTGGATCATCTCGTTGATCCACCCGCGTCCTCATCTACTACACCTCCTCCACCTCTGACTAAGGATGCGGAATGGCTCAAGGTTTATTTCATTATTAGGTCTTGGATCGTTTCCACACTTGCCTCCAATCTTCAAAAATGGTTGGTTGCTCTTAATCCTAAATCTGCTAAAGAGGCGTGGGTGTGTCTTGAGGGGATTTTTCAAGACAATAAAAGCCCTCGAGATATGGCTTTGAAGGTGGAGTTACGTAATCTAAAGCTTGGGGATTTAACAATTGATGCGTATTTTCAGAAAATTGAATCAATTGCTTTGGTTTTGAATGGTCTTAGTTCTTCTCTTAGTACTGATGACATTGTTAAGTCTGCACTTGAAGGCTTACCCAAATCGTATGATGTGATTTCAACCGTTATTGCTAGTCGGGAACCCTTTCCCGATCTCAAGAGAGTTTGTTCTTTGTTGACCACGCAAGAGATGCGCATGAAGTCTAAAGTTCAAGATCCGCTTGTGGATGCTACATCCGCTTCTCCTATGGTTTTATTGGCAAATAATACTCCTCGGCGTCCGTCTTATCCATTGGAAAAAGTCAATAAACCATGTTTTTTGTTTGCTAAAGGTCATTGTCATTTTGGTGAGGCGTGTCGGTATCTTCACAATGGTGTACATGGTAAGTCTACAATACTTCCTCGTGGTTCTAGTTCTGTGGATATGGATACTTTGCAACAATTATTGGCTAAATTAGGATTTACCACTTCACAAAACAAACCCTCCACCACTACACCGGTTGCATATCATGCCACGGCCTAATTCCCACCTATTTATAACCCACCGGCCCAATTAACCCCTTATTACTCCTACCCGGCCCAACAATCCCAATTATCACAAGCCTTCTTATCGTATGACCTGTCACCAACCCATACTCTACCATGGGGGTTAAATGTGTCCACAGCACCGGTTCAGTTTGCTGGTTTATCTCAACAGGTCGCTCACGTACCACCAACGTTCAATGGTGTACCGGTTCACAACAGGGGGTCACAGTTTGGGAGTTCGACAGCGCTGGTTCACAAAAGCGAGTCACAGTCACCAGGGGTTCAGCATGGGGTTCATTTTTGCGTAGGTTCATTAGCAGGTCCACAGCCGCAAGGGGTTCCACAAGGGACTTTGACCGGTTCACCACAGCCGGTGTTTGGTTTAGTTTTTAACCCGGGTCAACTACTTGCGTCGGGTCAACAGGGTTCAGGTCAAGCGACTCTTTTGCCACATGATTTTGCTTCTAACACTCTTCAGGACCCATCTACTCGAAATTGGACTATGGATACAGGTGCGAGCTCTCATCTTAATGATTATGTGCTTTGTCTTAGTGATATTCTTAATGAGTTCATTTATCCGTCTGTCGCGGTTGGTGATGGGCATTTCATTCCCGTTACCAACTCAGGTCATAGTTTCTTGTTTACACCTTTTCGTCCTCTTCGTTTAAATAATGTTTTAATTACCCCTCATATCGTAAAAAATCTTATTTTTGTGAGTCAATTTGTTCGTGATAATTATTTCACTGTTGAATTTGATCCTTTGGTTTTTCTGTGAAGGACTTCATAACTCGACGGTTACTCCTCCGTTGTGATAGCACGGGTGATCTTTACCCTGTTACGAAGCCTTCTCCAATTCCTCAAGCATATCTTACCATTCAGTATACGTGACATCAACGACTTGGACATCCAGGAAGTGAAGTGTTGCGGCGTCTTGCGTCTAGCAATTCTATTTCTTGTACTAAAGAGAAGCTTCCAATTCTTTGCCATGCTTGTCAGCTTGGTAAACACGTGAAGCTTCCGTTTGTTAGTTCGTCTAGTTCTGTTACTTCGTGTTTTGACATTGTTCACTCGAATTTGTGGACCTCCCCAATTCCGAGTTGTGGACCTCCCCAATTTCGAGTCTTTCTGGTTTCAAGTATTATGTTTTGTTTCTTGATCATTTTTCTCAGTATGCGTGGGTTTATCCATTAATGAATAAATCGATGTTTTGTCTAAATTTCGCTTGTTTCGTAGTTATGTTCGTACTCGCTTTAGTGTGAAATTAAATCGTTTCGATGGTGATCATGGTGGTGAGTTTGATATCACCGCTTTCATAAATTATTTTCAACCCATGGCATTCGGTTTCTATTTTCTTGCCCCGAACCTCTCAACAAAATGGAAAATTTGAACGCATGATTCGTACCATAAATAACCTTATTCGTACTTTATTGTTTCAAGCACATTTACCACCCAACTATTGGACTGAAGCTCTTAATATGGATGTTTATTTATTGAATATCATACCTTACTGTGCCATTAACAAAGACATACCCTTTACCCACCTTTTTGGTGCTACACCTGTGTTGGAATCACTCCTAAACTAGAATTCAAGTGTTAGTAATTAATATGTAATAGTTAGCTTAATTATGGCTTTTATGTTAGTTGTCATGCCAAGGCTTATGTAGAAAGCCCATGAGCCTTGGCCCAAGCCCATAAGAAGGGAAGGATGCTAGTTGTGTTGCCCTAGCTCCTTGCCCTATAAATAATCTTGTAAACCTTCTTTAGAAGGTTGGTTGTTCATTTCATCTCAAACTTTACGCATAACTTTTCTCATATCATTCGTGTTTGTGTGTGTCTTGTTCAACCGATCATCTTATCTTTCTTTCTTACATATTGATGCTTGTGTTACATAAATGGGAACCTAACAGTGGTATCAATCGCCAAATAGTTGGGTGAAACGATTTTGTTTTTGAAGTTTGTTTTTTGTTCTACGCTTAACTCTCGGTCTCAAACTTTCAAACGCAAAAAGCTTTAATTTTTACACTTTCAAATCCAAGATTCTTGTACTTTAAAGGTTATTTGGTGTTAAAGTTTAAGTTTTTGGAAAAAAGTTTCAAACTTTACGTGTATTACTTGGTTTTTAAGCTTGGTTTCATTCGTGTAGCTGGTTCTACGCGTAAGGTGTATTAGAGTTTTGGATCATCAAGTTTCACACTTTTGTGTTATTTTGGTGATATTGAAGCTATCTCATCACAAAAACTGATTTAGAAACACTTTGGGTAAATGAATTTTCGCATTTTGAAAATCCTACAGAACAAAACCCTAAAGTTACGCGTAAGTCATCCGTGGTTTGATCTTCAATTTTCTTGGTTTACTCAGTGTTTTCTTGCTTGGATAAGCCTGAAAACACTTCGACTTTGGATATCTTTTACACTGGAATAAGTGTAAAGGATTTTTGGGCAAAACCCTAATTTTACGCATAAGCTAAAACTTACGCGTAGAACTCTTTACGCCTAAGCCTTGTCTTACGCATAAGCTAATCTTACGCATAAGTTTTTTACGCCTAACTTTTAGTTTACGCCTAACCTTTGTGTTTCTCAATTCTTACGCGTAAGCTAATCCTACGCGTAAATATTTATTTTACTCGTAAGTTTGGTGTTTTTACGCATAAGGATTCCTTTGCCTAAGCTTGGTTTCTACGCCTAAGGACTCTTCATCAACAAAGTTTCATTCGACTACAAAGATCCATCATCAACACAAGTTTCAAGATGTCTCAACCACCATACTCTAACTACTTTCCTCATGTGTATCCTCAACAGCAACAACAACAACTCAATCAACAACAACAACTATTCAATCTACAACAACAAGTTTATCAACAAAAATTTAACCAACAACATTTTCCACAACAAGGAGCAATTCCACCACAAATGGTTCAACCACCACCTAGTCTTCAAGAACAACCTTACACAAACTTTAACAATCAACATCGATCCAGGAATACTATGAAGGAACCGTCTTGGTTTGCAAAGATGTGTGAAGCTTTAAGTAGCCAACAAGCCATTCATGAGGCTGGATCACTTGATAGACCTCCAATGCTCACTCCTGGAAACTACGATCAATGGGTGATTAGGTTCTTTAGGTTTGGTGATCTAAAGAAGCCACATGGAAAGTTCTTAAAGAAGGTCATCTTGGAAGGTCCGTTTCGATGCCCTCATCATTACATCCCGAGATCCAAATGCTACTCCACCAAGAGATGATGTCACTAACATTGCAACTCTTTCCGACTCACTTCGATGAACTTCTACATTTCAAGTCGATGAGCTAGCAATGCAATACATCCTTTTGGGATTACCCAATCCGATTCTTCAAGTGTTGATGCTCAAAAGATCGCTAAAGCAATGTGGGAACATATTCATCTTCTCATGGAAGGCATCGAACTCAATCAAGAGGATATGGAATCCAAAATTTACTTGCTTATGAACACTTCATGATTGAACTCGTTAGGAATTAGAAATTCCCGGTATTAAAAGAGTCGGTCACCTCAAGTATATGTAATCGTTAGAAAGCTCGTAGTCGTGGTTCATTTTATGTTAAGTAGTATTTAGTTAAGTAACACCATGGAGGACGGACGGTCTTTACCCACCGTATGCCTCGATCCACACCCGTAGTGTGGCGATTTATGTAAGACTATAAATACTCTCACCTCCCAAGGTAGAGTTGAGCTATAATAATATCTTTCACTTTCTCTCACTTAGTTCCCTAAACCTCTAACTTTCTCTCTAGAATTCCATCTATATGCTACTTTGTGTTATGGTTTGATGTGTATGTGAAAAGTTAATATCTAACAATTGGTATCAAGAGCCATGGTTAGATCATATCTTGCACATCTTTGGATTTATAGTGGTTTTAGGTGGTTTTGAGTTTGAAAAGTTTAGTGGTTTTGCATCATTGGTTGATTTCGTTGTGTTAAAGTTTGAATTTTGTTGGTACTTTTGTGTTTAGAATCATCTAAAGTGTTTAGGTTTTCATTTGGTAAGCTTGAATCATCTTGGTTGGGTTGTTTTGGATTGAAAAGTGATGTTTTTATGGTTTTTCATGGTAGCGAGTTAGTTCACGGATAAGTTTTCTTCGTAGCGACTTGCTTCACAAAATTGTAGCGAGTTACGTTGTTAAATCTAGCGAGTTAGATCTAGCGACTTAAAGTACAAGTAGTGGAATCTCCACTACTGTGGTTGACAATGGTAGCGACTTGGTCGAGAGCGAGTTGCTCTTTAGCGACTTGTGTTTCTAGCGACTTGTGTAGCTAATTGTCGCCAAAATTTGGTTAGTGACTTGGTGCTTAGCGAGTTACTACTTAGCGACTTGCTTGTCTGTTAGCGACTTGGGATTCTAGCGACTTGGCTCTATAGCGAATTAATTGGTAGCGACTTAGTGCATTATTTTCTAGCGACTTAGTGCATTTGTCTCTAGCGACTTAGTGCATTATCATCTAGCAACTTGAGTGATTGTTTACGGTTTTCTCTTGATTTAGTAAAACCCGTGAAAGAATCTATTTCCGGTTTAATCATAGAGTTATAAAATCCGTATAATCTGTTAACATGTCTACCAACGTCCTACTATCATCTCCACTGCTGTCGAGGATGTTCAAGCAAATGGCTCGGATACTGTCCACCCATGCTTGACGAATCGACTACGATTCTTGGGCTCAACGAATCGATTGTATTGCCTTGGAAAGGAAAATGGTGTCAACATTCTCAAATCCATTGATGAAGGACCATATCGTGTTGAGACGACTAGAGACATACTTGATACTAATGAAGATGGTACTCTGCTTACTTGAATGGATGGACCTAAGATGTATGATGAGCTTGATGATAAGGAGAAAAAGAGATTCGATGCGATATCGTGGCTTCAAACATTGTTCTTCAAGGTCTTCCTAAAGACATCTACAAGTCGATCAATCATAACACCGATGCAAAAGCAGTTTGGGATAATGTAAAGATGCTTCTCTCGTGTTCGAATTAACCATGGAAGACAGAGAATCACAACTCTATGACGAATTTGAGCACTTCAAGATGAAACCGGATGAGAATGTCTATGAGTACTATGTGGGATTTCATAAGTTAGTTAATGACATGAGGAACATCGAATGACTATGCCTAACATTCGCTTGAATTCAAAATTTGTAAACAACATGAACCCGAATGGCACAAGTTTGTTACCGCTATGAAGCTTACTAAAGGATTGAAGAACACAAACTATGAGCAACTCTATACCTTCCTCCTTCGTAATGAGAGACATGCCATGTTTGAAAATTGATTCTCAATCGCTCAAAACTAACCTGGGAGAGACAAGCTCGCCTAATGATTCAACCGCTTTCTACTCAAACATCGGAATCAAAACCAATGCTTCTCAAGTTGCACCCATGAATAATGATAATCATAATCACAAACCCATTTTCGATCCAAGATTCAAGCAACCGATGCAATCTTGTCATGGAACATTTCATCACTCAACTAACACTCATGGTTAAAGAGAACAGACACTTTCACCTCACACCAACAAACTCCACACTGCAATGAGATCCGAACCGCCTCCAAACTTCACAACCATGCTTTGATAAGAGATGGGAAAATTATGGGCAACCGTTCAGAAAGACAAGATGATCGGGGAAGAGGTGGAGTGGGAGAGGCTATGTTGGCAACCGTAATCGAGGAAGAAATGGTAACCAAAGTCAAGCTAAGCCAATCAAATGCTATAATCGTGGTGGTGAGGGACACATTGCAAGGAACCGCACATCTCCAAAGCGTCCACGAATCATCGATTACTTCGAGATAAGATGTTGCCGCACAAGCTCGGGACAATGGTGTTGCGTTGATGAAGAGGAATTGTCGCTTTCTTGCCGAGGTAATGCCAAGACCTATGATGCGAGATGTGGATGAGCGCCTATTCAGAGATAGGTCACAATCATCGAACGCCTTTCAAGTCGCCGACCGTGATGCTTACGACTGATGTAGATGATGGACCCATCGCACACACAATCTTTATGGCTAGCATCTCCAATGGTTTCTCCCAAGATCTCTTCTTCACCACAAGTCGGCCCATCCAAGGACAAACTCATCTCGTAGGTATTAAAGCTATACGATGATGTCGATGTGCAACAGATGCATGACAAAGTACAACCAATCGAAACTATTGAATCAAATATTGAAAATATGGGTAATATCAATATTGTCCCATACGATCAATACGTGAAACAAAGTGAAAGTGAAGTTGTACCAAGTGATGCATCTTCGTAATCAACAATGACTATGTCTTTGATGAATACACCGCATGTGCTCTCGATGATTCCATGATTTCAACTAAATGCCTATAAGGAACGTGTTGCTATTTATGAACAACGTGCAAAATTTGAGTTGACCACTCGTGAGGAGAAATGGATGTCCAAGTGAGTACAAGAATTAGAAAAAGTAAGTTTAGAGAAGAAGTATTGAAACAAGAATTAAATTCCTTGCAAGAAAAACTTTCTAAAACAACTAAACAAAACAAGAACTTCAAGAAAATGTGAAATGCTTAAGCAAGAATTTAATGCAAAGGAATCAAAACTCTTGAGAGATTTTTCTAATGAAAACTTTGAAAAACAAACTAGAAAACAAGTTGTACATACAAGGAAACACCATTCGGATCGCTTCACATGGTCACCAAACATCGAGTCTAAAGCGATAAGCATAGCATTCCCCTTGTTGAGGAACCGAATCCAGAGGCAATTAAAAGGCTAGAAACGCTCATAAGGTGCTTTATGATGGAAATGAAATCCTTAAGCCTAGACAAAACCTAGTTGCTTGAGTGCACCGAGGAAGATAAGAAATCGATGAAGTCACTAGGGAAAGGATGAACAAAAACTAGATGACCCAAATGCAAAGAGAAAACATAAATATCACTCCTCATGATTATAAGAAGGAAAACTGGATTTCTTAAACATGTTTAAGCCTCGACTTTGTTGACTCCCGAACAAGTCTTCGGAAAAAGATATAGATAAGCGTAAAGCGGAAAATATTGTTGAAACTAACCTCCCTTAGGAAAATGCCTAGAGCGATCGTGTATCCTCCTAATACACCAATGCATCTTGTACCTAGAACAATTGCCACTAAAAGCAAGACATTAATTAGCCAATACGTGATATTTCAACTATTTGTTGATTTTGAGAAAACTTGCAAGAAAAGGATCACACCCATTGGTATAATCAAGGAGAAAGGGGTTTTGAACAAATGAAAGAATGTTATCTAATTGAGGTCATGCCCTTCTTTAAAATTCTAAAAGATCACTTTGAGAGTCTTAAAAGGGAATAGAAACCGATATTAAGGAATGGAAAAGGAATTTGATGCAATGGTTGTTGAAGTTAGTGACTATGAGCGCAATTGAAATATAATGAGATTGAGAGAAAGAACTTGCATACATTAAATGAGAATCTTATTAATGAATGTGTTGCTCAAGATGTGTTTTCAACGCTTCAAATTGCTCTATTAATTCTTCCAAATTTCATGAATTATCTGTGGCCCCGAAAGTCTCCCATGATCGTGTCATTGAGCTTGAAAAACTAATTCTAAACTAAACGAGAAAATTGAACTGGATGATCACGACACTTTAGTTAAACATTTTTCTAAACTAGAAGTTGAGTATTTTAATTTACAACTAAAATATCAACATCTCAAAGAAAATGTCAAAACTTCAAATATCAAGACATCTTCGGATGCTCGAGTTTGATGCGCTTTTTCAAATTAACAAACGTGATGAATGATTCAAGCTCAAGCAACACGATCGAAAGTTGAAAGCCCAAATCTCTCAATTAAAGGGCCAAACGAACAATATGACAGCTCCCAAATGCCTCCTTCTTTAGATTCTCGAATTCTCAAATGTTTCATCTTCAAAACCTAGTAAATGCTTTACAAAAGGAAAACGAAAGTTTTCTAGAAGAAAATGAAAAGGTTAAACGTCATTTCAATGAGTTGTTTGAATCAATTAAAGTCACTGTAACAAAAACAACGAACAAATAACTTCATTGCAAAAGGAAATTGAGAATCTGAAGAGTCAGGTAAAAGGGAAAATGCCAATGATCAATGAGGAGAATGTTGTATCTAAGGTTCGCTCTAGTAATAAATATGCTTTATCTGTGACGTATGTCCCCCCTCATCTAAGGAACAACAAACTTGCCATTCAAACATATTTCTCATCCCTTAAGGATTGCTTAGAATGCCTGCGTGAGATTGTTGAAGAGGATAAGCTAGAGAAACCTTATGATAATGCAATTGGACATGCATGCTTATATGCCAAACGATCTCAAGAAATCTTAGAATGTTTGATCACAATATGCCCAAAGACATTAGGTGAGAGAGTTAACCCTTTGATTCCATGCTCAATGCCTAAGGCCAAATATGATATGCAATCGATTCCCAATGTTTTGAATGTGAGGAGTAGTGTACCATTGAGTAGTTCGATTCTAGATCCACAATGCTAGGAAAGTAAACTCAAATGTGCCTTCTAGGAGTGCTAATCCCGGTACTCTAGTGTTAAGAAAGTGAATCTTAGTGCACCTGCATGTAGCTCGATCCCAAAGACATCTAAGCAGTGGTGCAAAGAGTAGTAAAACAAACTAATGTTCCCATTCCATCTACAGAGTAATCATGACATTAAAGGGAGGCGGTCAAAGTCTCAAGACAATACAAGGAATGATAGGACCTCTCAAGCTAAGAATGTGCCCGGAAGAAAGTAGAAGAACAATCTAGGAACCTTAAGTTTGAATCGAATAAAACGAATCGTGTTGATTCTAGTATTAGCCATAGGCGTCATCGTAATTAATTCAATTCTAATACTATTTGCAAAACTTGTACCGATGATTGCTTGAATTCGCATTCTAATCATGGATGTGATGTCAATGTTTTGCCTAATGATGTTAATTGTCCAGTTAATATTGTTAATGCTAAAATTCAAGCTAAAAAGGCTAAAAGGCAAAAGCGAAGAAAGTTAGAAAACAATGGAAACCCCAGGAAGAACATTCAAGAGTAATAGGTTTTATTGGATACCATTGGTCATAAGACCAATCGATAATGCCCACTAGAAAATGGATGCCTCTTGGTAGAACTATTCCCTTAAGAAGTGGTCACACCGTAAACAAGGCTAATACGAGACACTAGTATTGCATCTACTCACAATGATTTCATTACCTCACCGTTCGATGTGAATGTTTCTATTTCGATGTGGGTGTTCCAAACATTGTTACTAACCAAATGGAACCCATTCTTGCATGGGGATCCCAATTATCCGATTATCCATTCTTGTCTCGTGTTCAACCGCAGATCGTTCAAATCGCTCGTGGTACCGGACTCAGTCGCTCCAAGCATATGACCGAGACCGGTCACGGCTCATGAACTTCGTGAGCAAATTCATCGGGACTGTTAGATTTGGTAATGATCATTTGGTGCTATTATGGGTTATGGAGATTATGTTGTTGGTGATAGTGTCATCTCCAGAGTGTATTATGTGGAAGGTTTAGGTCATAACTGCTCTCTCGTCGGTCAATTCGTGACTCGATCTAGAAGTAGCCTTCGAAAACATACCGCTTTGTTAGAGATCTTAATGGTAAGGAACTGCTGAAAGGAACTCGTGGCTCAAACCTTTACACCATCTCTATCGATGACATGATGAGAGCTTCACCAATCGCTTGCTATCTAAGGCTTCAAAAACAAAGTCATGGTTATGGCATCGTCGTCTCAATCACTTGAACGGCACCATCAACGATCTTTCCGTAAAGGACTTAGTTGTAGGTTTACCTAGACTAAAGTATGAAAAGGATCATCTTTGTTCGAGATGTCAATTGGGAAAAAGCAAGATGTTTGCCCATAAACCCAAACCTACTAACTCATCACGAAGTTCTTCATATGATTCATATGGATTTATGTGGACCAATGAGGGTGCGAATATCTTTGGGAAGAAATATGTGTTAGTTGTGGTTGATGATTACTCTAGATTCACCGGTCAAGTTGTTAAGGACAAAGGATGAAACTCGATATCATCATCAAAATCATCAAACATTTGCAGTTAGACTTAACAAACCGCTTAATTATCGAAGACAATGGAACCGAGTTTGTCAACAAACAACTTAGTGAATTCTATGAAAGCATTGGAATCAGCCATCAAAGAAGTGTTCCACGAACCCCTCAATGAACGGTGTAGTTGAAAGATGAAATCGTACTCTTGTTGAAGTCGCTAGAACAATGCCGATCTACTCAAAGGTTCCAATGTTTTCTGCAGTCAAGCTATTGCCACCGCATGCTATACACAAAATCGTTCCCTAATCCACACCGTTCATGGAAAACTCCATATGAACTTGTCCACAATGAAAACCCGATCTTTCTTTCCTTCGTGTGTTCGGTGCATTGTGCTATCCAACAAATGAGGTCAAGACTTAGGGAAACTTAGGGCTAAAGTCGACATTGGAGTATTTGTTGGATACGCACCAAACAAAAGGGATACCGAATCTACAACAAAAGAACCCGAAATATCATGGAAACAATTCACGTTATGTTTGATGAGTCGACGGTCAAATGGCTCCCGGACACCCATTTCAGACCCGCACTTCAAAGACAGTCCATTGGTTCATCCCTTGTTCCAAACTCCTCTCAAGAAACTCCATATGTACCACCATCCAAGATGATGTAAAGAAATTGTTTGATCCTATGTTTGATGAATTGTATGAGTCAACCACTAATGAGGTCTTGATCCTACAACAGAGGATGTTCATATTCCAGTTGAATGAAGTCAATCCATCGCCTCAATATCTCGTAAGTCAAGAAGCACTGCCATCGATCCTTCGCCTCATCAACAAATCATCATTCTTCAAATGTACATCATGGAAATGTTTCGCATCAATGATGAAGTTAATCCCTTTGCTACTCACGAAGATGCTCCATTTGAAAACATATTTGCTACTCCGTGTCATCATCGAACCATCTACTTGAGGAGACATCGACTCGCCTACCTCGGCCTCAACAAATGCCACATGAACACCTCGAAAATGGACTCACGATCATCCATTAGACAACATCATTGGAAATCCCTCTCGTCTGTATCAACCCGAAACAACTTGCAACCGATGCCTTATGGTGTTTCTTCAACTCCGTACTATCCAAGATCGAACCAAAGATGTTAAACCGCCATGAATGAAGACAAATGGTTTAATGCCATGCAAGATGAAATTCATGAGTTTGATCGACTTGATGTATGGGAGTTAGTACCGCCCAGCATCGTGCTATGATTATAGCTCTAAAATGGATCTTCAAAGTAAAACTTGATGAGCATGGTGATGTGTTGAAGAACAAGGCTCGATTAGTTGCTAAAGGATACCGTCAAGAGGAGGGTATAGACTTTGAAGAATCTTTTGCTCCTCGCTTGCTCGAATCGAGGCAATCGTAATCTTTTGCTAACGTCGCAAGTAAGAACATGGTGGTATATCGATGGATGTAAAGACGGCATTTACGATCGGAGATCTTAAAGAAGTCGCTCACGCCCACCAACCGAAGGATTTGTGAATCAAGAGCATCCTACTCACGCTTATCGCTTGAAGAAGGCTCTTTACGATTTAAAGCAAGCTCCAAGGGCATGGTATGATACATCGTCAAAGTTTCTTCTATCAACCGGATTCAATCAAAGGAGCAGTTGATCCTACATTGTTCACCGTGAAGTCGTGCAAACATTTAACTCATGTTCAAATTTATGTTGATGATATTATTTTTGCCTCGACTGACCCAATGGAATGTGATCGTTTTTAATGAAATGAGTTCAAAATTTCAAATGTCAATGATGGGACAAATGTCATTTTCTTGGGATTACAAATTTCACAAAGTCCGGGAGGCATTTTCATAAATCAATCTAAATATGCAACAGAGATTTTAAAGAAATTTGGATTTGATTCTGTGACCATGTTGACACCCCATGATTGATCGAACCAAACTAGATGAGGACCTCTCGGGGATCATGATTGACCAAACGAAATATCGGAGTATGATTGGATCCCGATGTATCTCAACGCTAGTAGACCGGACATCTTGTTCATTTGTTTGCATGTGTGTTAGATACCGTGCTAAGCCTACTAAAAGGCACCTTGAAGCGCTTAAACGGGTCTTCGGTATCTCCAAGGAACCATCAATATGGGACTTTGGTACCAAGGACACCGGTATGTCACTAACGGCCTATGCAGATGCCGATCATGCAGTTGTCAAGACACACGTCAAGTACATCACGAGGTGCTCGGTTTTGGGTGATAAGCTTGTGAGTGGTCTTCAAAGAAGCAAATGAGTACTTTATTTCTCTACAGAGGTGAATACATAGCCATGTCATCTTGTTGTGCTCAAATCTTATGGATGAGATCTCAATTATCTCGACTATGGCTTTGAATTCAACAAAATCCCTCTCCGCATCGTGATAATAAAGTGCTATTGCTCTCTCATGCAACAACGTTCAACACTCAAGAGCAAAGCATATCGACATTCGACATCATTTCATTCGGGAACAAGTGGAAAAAGGTGTGGTGGAACTATATTTTGTGAGGTCCGAATATCGCTAGCGGACATCTTCACCAAAGCTCTTCCAAGAGATCGCTTTGAGTTCATTCTTCACGACTTGGCTTGAAAAGCCTTCAACCGTAAACACTCAAACGCCTTCAAGAGGAAGACGAGGAGTAAAGGTCTATCTTCATCTATCTCTTGTAAATATTTATTTGAAAAACAAAATACAAAATTATAAAACCTTCAAAACAAATAGAAAAATATAAAACTTTCAAAATCCATAAAAATTTGAAAATTGAAAAATCTTCAAAAAAATATTGTCATTTTGTCATGTTTCTCTCGATTCGATTATATCTACGGTCTTGATGTTGTCATTCAAAGAATGACACGGGACTTTAGATATTGTTCAATTTTCATTTAAAAAAAAAAAAAAAAAAAAAAAAATATTTTTGGGAGAAAGATTAAATGGTTTATTGTCATTTCGTGCAATAACCCGGTTTTTAAAGAAAGAACAGAGCCATGTTTTACCATGTTTTCAAATTCTATGCTCGATTCTATAAACATTTATCTCTTTGAAAACTAAATGCTTTGAAAAATAACTCGATTTCTATTTTTGATAATCATCGTGACTTATTTGTCAAAATCTATCTCTCAATCAACAACCCATGTCATTGATTGAGGGGAGAATGATTTCAATTAAATTAAAAAGTTATTTGGCATTAAATTGTTTTCAAAAGATATACATGCATGTTTTATAAATGGAGTTTAAAGTCTTAAAATCCGATCCTTATCGCTTCAAACGCTTTCACAATCAAGTCACAATTCTCCTTAAAGCTTTCAAATCAATTTAAATCTATACGAGATCACAAATCTCAAATGTTTTGACAATTGTGATCGGGGAGAATGTGTGATTTAAATTGGATTTAGACCGATAATTAGGTAAATGGTTCATAAGAATGTACATGTCATCCCGCTCTCACATGTGACAAACGATTTCAATTTTCAATGCACATGTTGAGGGGAGCATCTATCTTAAACCTATGATTTGAAACGTGATCATTTATCCCATGTGCAGTTCCTCTAGTATGTGCAAAACTCTTTTCAAACCCCGAGGCACATATTGAGGGGAGCAAATTTATGGAAACCTCATCCTTCCTGGAAATGCTATATCTACTTGATTTGATGAAGAAAGTGATGTTGATATCTTTAGAAAATGGTAATCAAAGAAGTTAATTCTTTCTCTTGCCTCCGTGTGCAAAACATTTTCAAATACTTGATGCACATGTTGAGGGGAGTTCTCGCTCTAAAATATCAAAAACAATTCGTGTACAAAATGCTTTGATTATATATCACAAGTATCCGAATTGATTTTCAAATGGTTTCTATTGGATCCAATGGCGGATGAACAATACCAAATAGACCGACCAACTTTACTTTAATGTACGGTGATATAAGGATGACAAGGTTAGGTATTGGTTCCCATGATCCGCCGCAACCGGAGGGATCTACCGTGGACAATCCACTAGTTAGTGTAGAAGTCCTTAGGTATGAAGATAAAAGGAGAAAATGAGATAAGGGAAGAGTGCGGACTAAGACCGAGCTAGTATCGAATAAACCCAACAAGGTTCTAGCTATGAAGTCTCGGTAAGCTTGAAGGGTTGAAGAATTAAAAGAATTGAATGAGAATAGGGTGAAAACAAATAGCCTCCATTTATTCAACCTTAGGCGAGAAACCGGTTCAATTCATATGCTAACGATGGTATCATCGGTATTGAAGGCAAGACGTCATGGACCCAGTGGACGCACTACACTTCAACTTTTCAAACCACTCAAGTTCCTCTTAAAAGGACTTGTTTCATTCTCACGGGAACCGACATTATCTATCGACTTTCTTAGAGATGGTTGATATTGAAGAAGGAGACCCTCTCCCTAGTCTCCCGACATAGGATCCAAATATGCACAAATTGAGTCTAGAGCCACGAGATCATCAATAAATCTCATTAGGACACTTTCAATGAAGACTCTCGTTTCACACAATGTGGAAAGAGAGATTATATCTTGAGTCCCACATTATCCTTGTGGTATTGCGTAACATCCGAGTGATGTGTTTACATATTCACAATGAAGATGGAAAGCCTTCTAGAGCCAACATCAAACAAGCTCTGGTAGGTGGCATGTGAGATCTATTATATAGATCAACCATGTGACAACCGAATGTAAACAATGGGCGACTCAAACTCTTGAATCAATCCTGGTTCGAGGTTATGGATTGACGGATACCTTTGAAAAACCGGTCTTTGTGCTTAAATACTCTTTTCTTTAGCACATCGACCGTGTACTAATTTTTCAAACCAAAGGTGTTTTTATGATTGATAATTGATTTTCAATAAAACCTTCGTTGTATTGCAAAACAATTTCTATTGAGCAATACACGATTGTTTTTCAAATCTCTTTTCATCAATCGGTGGACTTAAAATTATTTGGTTCACTCATTCCGTGTTGTCTTCTTTGAGATGTTCCGGTTTGAGAACGCTAGAGCATTGCGAAACCCCGTCAAGGAGATTCTTAGGAATCCTACCGATCACAGCAAGACTTGTATCGATCAACGGGAACCGTGGGCGTGTACCTCAATTCAACGAAGTGATCAAAGACACTTTCGTGCGATTTATTGCTAATCGTTGTATGCACACCCGACGTTTGTAATGATCGAATGAAGCGGTCAATCCATAGCCGCATGCTCACACTACACATTCATCTCAAAGAAATCATGATTAGTGCATCAATGACTCGATATTTTCACTCCATGCTTCGCCACGCCAATATCATGATTCAACAAATGCTTCCGCTACTCGATGAGAAGATATCATGATCCGAATGTGAGCATGTCGGTCCTAAAGTCAAACATCACATAATACCTACACCACAATGGATGTCTTCGAGATTTTTGATAGCCGATGATCTCAAAAGAAGGCTCAAAATTATTATCACATGGATCAAGAAAGACCTCCACTTGAATTACCAAACATGCATTGTGAAGAATCAATGACTACGAGCTTAGGAGCAAAGGACTACATCAAGAATGCAAGATCAAGTGTTAATGTATTATCTATATGTATTCTATGTAATGTTGGTACATGATTGAGGTGACCTCCCTTGGGAGATTGTTAGGAATTAGAAATTCCTGTATAAAGAGTCGGTCACCTCAAGTATATGTAATCATTAGAAAGCTCGTAGTCGTAGTTCATTTTAAGTTAAGTAGTATTTAGTTAAGTAACACCGTGGAGGACAGACGGTCTTTACCCACCGTATGCCCGATCCATAGCCCGTAGTGTGGCGATTTATGTAAGACTATAAATACTCTCTACCTTCCAAGGTAGAGAGTTGAGCTCATAATAATATCTTTCACTTTCTCTCACTAAGTTCCCTAAACCTCTAACTTTCTCTCTAGAATTCCATCTATATGCTGAAAAGTTATATCTTACACAAGTTATAGTCTCACTCATGATGCTACTTTTGAACTAGTGCAATACATCCTTTAGGATTACCCAATCCGATCCTTCAAGTGTTGATGCTCAAAAGTCGCTAAAGCAATGTGGGAACTCATGAACTCAATCAAGAAGACATGGAATCCAAAATCTACTTGGCTAATGAAACTTCATGATTGAACCAGAGAGACATTAGAGTCCTATCATCATCGATTCTCGACATCATCAATGACTTGGAAAACATAACATCATTATGCCAAGAATTGCGGTCAACACTAAGTTCCTAAGTAGTCTTGGTCCCGATTGGGAAAAGTATGTCATATTCATCCGTCAAGCAAAGAATCTTCATCATGCTACATACGGATTGTTGTACGACTATTTGAAGCCCCACCCAAAGGAAGTTGACAAAGAAATGGTTATCCTTGGACTAACTGCTTCGCCATCACTTCCGGATAATCAAAAATTAGCTTTGTGGGCTCAAGTATGCTATCCTTAATTCGAATTTGCCAACAACTTTCACAAATCCCCACAACCATCCGCAAAGATAACACCATATGATCCACCGCACCAATCTCAAGAAACTCAATTGGTTCCATACAACAACAACAATGATCAAGCACTTTACGTTGAATCTAATGAGGATCCGAAGCTTTCGATGCATTGCAACAAGGGTTTGTCATGATTGCTAGAGCCTTCGGTCGATACTCAAACAAATCCAACAATCGCATTCGTACCTCATCTAACACAAGAAATCGGTGTTTGTTAACAATGGACGTGTTGAAGTTCGAATCGTGGTAATGTTCGCCGATGGGCGGTGGTCAAGGGTTTAATCCAATGGGAAGGAATAACATGGGTGCTCCACAACAACAAAGGGCTCAAGTAGTTGAACAGTAATGCTCGAATGGGATTAATGGTCTTCGCTATAAATGTAATGAGAAGGGTCATCTGGATAATGCATGCCCAAAGCCAAGGACAAGAGGCGGTGCTTATCACAAAGAGGCTTTACTCTTGGCTTTTAAGGATGAAGTGGTGGAACTCTTACGAACAAGGAACAGAGCTTCATGGCAAATGCAAGATTCGATGATGATATGGAGGACTTGCAGGCTAATGTCGCGTTATGTTGATGGCAAACATGCACGAACTCCACATGAGTAACACAGACCGCAGGATGACACGACGGCTTGTCTCGTGCACCGGATCAAACCGTATTCTCATCGATATGATATCTCCGCCACATCTACATCCGACGAGGATCGAGTGTTCAACATGAGCCGTCTACATCTCATTCGATGATAATCAAATAGACCCCAGAGTTATATTTGATGATCAAGATGACCTTATGGTTACCATTGATAATCAAGTTGACTCTGTGGTTATACTTGAGGATCCGACTAATGATCATGTTGAGACTCACGTTGAACAAGATGAACCTCCGTCTAATCTAGAAGTTGAGCTCATGACCTTACTTAAAGACCAAGAATCTCGATCGAAATATGCAAGGACCTGATAAGCAATTAAAGGACAAAAATGCATTGTTAACTAGGGATATTGAATGCTTAAAAACAAACTCAACATTTATCAAACTCAAGAAAAACGTGAAAAAGGTTTTGAAGTCGCTAAATCTTACCAAAACAAAAATCATTAGAACAACAGATACGTGATCTAGTCGCATCCAAGAATGCTTTGTTGTCTCAAATAGAACAACCGAAATATGATCATAAACAACAACTTAACGCTCTCACTTTGGAAACTCAAAAGCCAAGTCTCGAGTTGTTAACTTGTCAAAACAGTTCTCGAGTACAAAAGCATTCAACTAAACGAATAGATAACTATCTTGAGGAAATTGTCGACTTACAAAACAAAATCAAAGAGTTTCGAAATGTTGTTTATAAACATGGTGAGTCAATCACAACTATTCAAAAGTTTACTTTAAACCAAATCCAAATGGATATGGTCCGAATCTTGCGATTACAAACCAAAGTTTTCAAATAGAGCATTCAAACCAAATCTCAAGTCTACAAATGCGTAACATAGAATTGATGATTCCATTATGAGTGTTGTTGAATATAATCGTCAAGAGGAATTAGTTGCGTAAGGCAGTGTCGATCAAAATTGCAAACGTTGTTTACAATAAACCATTTAACTATTCAAAAGCCATCACTTTCGTCACACAAAGGATAATACTAACACACCTTGGGTTATCACGCCTATTTTCGAGTCTTCTAGTGTTGGTCCCCAACCCATTTCGCACAAATTAATGGTCCTTTACCTTCACTCGGTGAAGTAAAATCAATACCCAAAAGTCGTCAAATTCTTAGATATTTTGACACTTTCCTATCGACATCAAACTTTTAGAACGTGAGATTGAATTTCATTCTAAAATAAAAGTTGAACATTTTCAATTGCCTCAGTGCGAGAACAAAGAGATATTTTTCTTAAAAGAATTTTATCCCATGTTCAAAACTTGAAAAATTGTGCACTATATTGGGAAAGGAATTTCATAAGGAACTTGAGTGATGAAAATAGTTTTAGAAAATAGAAACATCTATTTCAAATACAAAACGTAAAAGAAAATGTTATGAAAAGATGTTGATCGACTCTTGGAAGATGTTATCTGTCCGATACCTATAATGTTGTGTTACTACATTCGATGCATATGCATTTGATTATATCTCTGCTGATTACGTTGATTCTGTTGAAATTGTTGAGAATACCGACATCGTGCCCCAAATCAAGTCTTTAAAAGTTGAAAATGAGCGATTGATTAACGAGCTTTCCAATGCAAACGTCGTCTTCAATGGTGTCAAAAGATTGTCAAAATCGAGAACTCGCTTTGCAAAACAAAATCAACCAGTTGCATACAAAAACTCTTAATCCAAAACTTGAGCAACTGGATGATCAAAACGTGTCTTTAAAATGTCAAATCTCAAAATATGAACAAGAACTTGCAAAAGTTAAAAAGGAATATGGTGTCATATTTGATTTACTCAAACAGACTCGTGATGAAGCATCAAAAGAACTTGATCATTATCTTGCACACACTAAAGAAGTCATAAATGTTTATGGAAATCTTCGTTCTGAAAATCAAGATTTGTTTCACACTATTATTGAGTTGAAAGAGAAGTTAGGAAAGTATGAACAAGTTAAGATTAGTAACACTAAGGTACTTGTACCGTAACACTTAGAAAAGTGATACTATAATGCCTAATGACAAACCACAAGAAACTAATGTGCTTCCCTATCTTGAAGCAGAATAGTTGCCTCTTTTCCCAACGCCCGCACTTCACAACCTATGAGCAATACAAGGAAGAATAGGAAGTTGCGACGTAAGAAAAGAACAATAAAGAATGTCAAGTAGAAGAACACCTAGGACTTTGAATAAAACTCAATTTGCACCCACTTTAGATATTGCGTCGACAAATGTAATGAATAAAGTGATGTAACGAATGTCGAATCTTTAAGTACTCTTAATGTTTTATTTGAAGACTCTTGTGTTGGTTGTCATAAAAGCATGTTTTCTAGTTGTCATGATAAATGTGTTGCTAAGGCTATCTTGAATAGTAAGCGGAATAATAGAAAACGGAATACCTCTAGGCCCACTAATGCTTCTAAGTCTCATGCTAGGTAAACCACCTCTTTAGTGTTCCAACTAAGATCATTGATGTACCCATAGAACCACCTTTACCTCCTAGGAAGAACTTATCACCTAGGGCATTCACTAAGACCAAAGTTAAGACTAGTTGGAGATGGGAGAAATGGTTACATAATACACTTGGATTTAAATGGATACCTAAAATCATTGATATGTGTGTTTTACTATAACCGCTTTGAACCTCTAACTCTTCGGGTTCCACATCTACTTCTATTCCATCCGTATCGTCTATGTAATGCGGTGATACGATCATCCTTGATTGTTGATAGCGGATGTTCCCACATACGACGTGCAATCTCAAATCGTTATCAAACTTTGTTGCAAAGTTCATTGGCATCGTCGATTCGGAATGATCACTTAGCAACTATCATGGGCTACAAAGATTACATCAATGGCAACATCGAAATTAGCAGGTTTATTATGTGGAAGGCCTCGGTCACAATCTCTTCTTTGTTGGTCAATTACGTGATGGAGATTTGGAAGTTGCTTTCGGGAGAAAACTTGTTTCATTCGTGATCTACAAGGAAACGATCTTATGTCCGCACCGCAATTCAAGTCTTTACACAATCTCAATGCAAGGCATGATTGCTTCATCTCCCATCCGTCTACTTTCAAAGGCAACATCTACAAAATCTTGGCTATGGCAAACCGATCGCCTCTCACATTTAAACTTTCAAACCATAACCAACCTTGCTGGATACAAACTTGTTGAAGGTCTCCCAAGATTCCGATATTCTAAAGATCACCGTTCACTTGTGAACAAGGGAAAAGCACTCATGCTCACTTTCCTTCAAAGGTGGAACACAACTCACAAAGATGTGCTTCATCTTCTTCACATGGATTTGTGTGGCCCGATGCGTCGCAGACGATTAATGGCAAACGCTACATCTTGGTAATTGTAGATGACTACTCAAGATGGACTTGGGTTTATTTTCTTTGAAGTAAAGATCAAGCTCCACAGATGATCATCACCTTTCTCACGAAAATTCAAGTTCGGGCCCGGAACACGCCGACAAATCGGAATAGACAAAGGATCCGAATTTGTGAATCAAACTCTTCATGCATTTTATGAGAAAGTGGGAATTGAGCATCAAACATCTATTTCACACACCCGTAACAAAATGGAGTTGTTGAAAGACGAAACCGTACGTTAGTGGAAGCTGCAAGAACAATGTTAATTAATGCTAAACTTCCAGATTACTTGTGGGTCAAGCCGTGTCAACTACATGCTACACTCGAATCGCTCAATGATTACCAAGCGCCACAACAAAACACCTTATGATCGAGCTTATCCACAACCGAAACCGAATCTCAAACACTTTCATGTATTTGGATCCCTTTGTTATCCGAATAATGATCGTGATGACTTTGGAAAGCTCAAAGCCAAAGTCGACATTGGAGTCTTTGTTGGATATTGTGACAAACTAAAGGTTACCGGATCTCGAATCGTCGCACAAGGGAGATTATGGAAACGATTCATGCCAATTTCAATGAGCTTACGAAATGGCTTCGAGCATAACAACTTGGAACCCGATCATAACCGTTTAAACTTCCTCAAACCCCATCATCACCGAACCTAGTTTACAACTAACTCATCGTCAAATGGAACAACTATTTGCTCCTCTGCTTAGTGATGTTATTGATGAATGTGCAAGTGTATCCATTGTTTCATTGCTCAACCCGATCAAAATCCAATACCGATACACTGCTACAACAACTATCTTGAGAAAGCACCACCGTTGATTCTACAACAACAGCTTGAACAAACCGCATCCAACGACGCCGAACCAACCGATGATCTTCTCAAGAATGAAGTACCCCACCGCAGATTATGATCCAAATGTTCTTCAATCCGTTTGCTAATGAAACGCCACACCGATGTTGCGGAATCATCCACAAGCCATTTGAATCCTCCCAACTGCATAATGCATATCAACATCAACCTTCCACACATCGTTGGATGAAAGACCATCCTCTTGAAAACATTATTGGTAACCCGAATCAACCATCAGTAATTAGACAACGTCTTCACACGACGGTGAACATTGCATTTATGCAATCACCGCTCGCCAATCTTAACCTAAAACATTAAAGATGCAATGACCAAAGACAACCTGGATTGAATCCATGCAAGAAGAACTCAATCGCTTTAAACGCCTTGAAGTATGGGAATTGGTTGAAAGACCAACATGGGTCTACGGTGGTCTCAAATGGATTTGGAAAAAAATTAGATGTGAAGGAACCGTAATCGAAATAAGTCACGCCACGGTGGCTAAGGGTTATAGACATGAAGAGGTATTGACTTTGAAGAATCATTTGCTCCGGCTCTCGTCTTGAGGTCGCATTGGATTTTCCGGCGTTTGCGGCTCATGAACATCACCGTTTATCGATGGATGTCAAACGGCTTTTCTCAATGGAAAACCGAAAAAACGGTCTATGTTAGCCAGCCGTAAGGATTCGTTGATCCATAGTTCGAACCATGTCTACAACTGAACAAGGCTCTCACGGTCTCAAACAAGCCCTCGGGCATGGTATGATAAGTTATCATCCTTCCTTATTGCCAATAATTTGTCAAAGGTTCGTCGACCTACACTTTTCATACAATATCACGGGCACACATTTTAATCGTTCAAATTTATGTGGATGACATCATTTTTGGTTCAACACATCTAAAGTACTCAAACGCTTTTCAAAACTAATGAAAAAACATTTTGAAATGTCCATGATGGGTGAACTTACATTTTTCTAGGACTACAAGTTCATCAATCACCCCGTGGTATTTTCTTGAGTCACCCAAATATGCCCTTGAAATTTTAAACAAAATGGAATGCAAAAGCGTGACACCTATGCCACACCAATGGCACATACCAAGAAACTAGACGCCGATTTGCATGGGAAATTGGTTGACCTACCAAATAACGTGTCATTGGGTCTCTCATGTATCTAATAACAAGCATGCCCGATATTGTTTTGTCGTATATCTTTGCTCCGCTATCATCGAGACCAACTAAAACCCACCTCTCGAGGCTAAAAGAATCCTCCGATACATCGGGAACCATTAACTTGGGGTCCGGTATCCGAAGGATTCTCGTTTTGAACTAATAGCTTTTTCATACCGATCACGCAGGTTGCTTAGATTCTCGGAAAAGTACTTCGTGAGCTTTACAATTTCTTGGTGATAAACCGGTGTCATGGCAATCAAGAAGAAGGATTGTACATCGATGTCCTCAACCAAGAGAATATGTAGCCATGTCGGCGTGTTGTGCTCAAGTCATTTGGATGAGAACACAACTCAAAGACTATGGTTACGTGATTTGATGAATCCCGATGTATCGCGACAATCGGTGCTATTGCGATCTCGTGCAACTCGCTCAACATTCAAAATCAAAGCACATCGATCTTCGATATCATTTCATCAAGGAGCACGTGGAAAGGGCACCGTTGAATTATACTTTGTGGTATCGAATACCAACCGCGGCATCTTCTCACCAAAGCCTTAGCTCCTCGCTAGGTTTAATGAGTTGGTCCACCGGATTGGTATGCGGTGTTTGACCAGAGGATTTGGATGAACTTCTAAAACATTCTTAAAACCAACACACACCAAAACCTCTTTTGCAAATATTTTCAAAACAAAATACAAAAATATAAAATCGATAAAACTACAAAATATTCTTCTATCTATATTTCTTTCAACATGGCAAGTACATATTCTTCCGTCAACACTTTACTCTTTCAAACTTCAAGATTTCTCGGTCAAGTGTTGAGGGGAGAAAGTAAATATTTTTCGGTTTCATAAAACCTTGTACTTGCATGTCATCTTATCCCGTTGTTTCTTTGATCATGGTGGTCACATTTACGGTTTCATCGACACTCCTGGGACACAAATTTATAAAATTTCATTATTTCTTAAGTCAAGGGGAGTGTCATTAAGTTTCTTTCCAAATATCATGCTTTACGTAACCAAAATGGAAGTTATGGGCGTTGAATGAAAATGGTTAAGGTGGAGGGACTTAAATTGTCAAAAGTATAAACTATTTTTAAACAAAACATCTCCACCAAATGTCTCTTCACATTTATTACTCTCATTTAAGATTTTACCAACCTTCATCCACGCTCCAAAATCATCTACAAATCCGTGTTATAAATCTTCAATTTGTAAGTGTTTTAATCATCATTGTTTGATTATAAACAATGGTTTTGATTTGTTTCAAGATCCAACGGCTAGATTTGTGTTTGATTGATTTTTGTGTTCTACGCGTAAGCGTATGAACACATAATCATGTTTGGATGTTATTTATTAAAATGGTTGTGTCAAAATGTTCTTATGATCACTCTTACTCCATTTTTATCAAACAAATCCAACCATTAACACGAATTGACCATTTTCAAAATTAGGTTCTTATGCGTGATTTGGGTGTTTTCAAATGTGTAAGTTTACGGTTAAATAGATGGTTGTGTTATGCTTTTGACATGTTTAATTGACCAAAACATTGCTTGAAACATACCCGTAAATATTAATTGTGTGAAAACTAAAAATTAGGGTTTATGTTCATACGAATTAGGTATTCTTGATTCATGAGGGTTTTGATGTTAAAACTTGTTGAAATCATATCTATAGGCCTCTAAGATATCCCGTAAAAGATTTGGTGTCAATCCTATGGCTAGATTTCATACTTGTAACTTTTGAATCCTAGGGTTTAAGTTTTACGCAGAAGCATATCCTACGATAACCGCTTTTGATTGAGACTTCATGTTTAGAACGAAAGGGATTGAATGTGGTGTTAATGTATGAGTTATGATTCATTTGTTTCGTGTTATTACGCGTGAAATATTCAAAATCAAGGTTAATTGAACATCTACGATAAGGATCACCTTACGCGTAGCATGTTATGCGCGAAGAGAAATCTTACGCGTAACCTTTACGCCGTAAGGTTCTACAAAAGGGACTACGCGTATCTTGTGAAGGATATGCGTAAACTTGAGTCTTTACGCATAAGGTTCACCCTCACGAGTAGACCTTACGCAGAGTTCAATACTCCAACACAAGCTCACGGCGTAAGGCCCTCTTTATGCGCTGGATCATTTCACGCGCTGAAGTCAAGATCCCGCGATAAGCTTATGCTCACGCGATAATGGTTCATGTTTATGCATAAGCTTGCAAAACCTACGCCAAGCCTAGTTTTAACCAAAATTATGAATTGTTACGCGTGCAAACTTGTAAATAAATAAATCATAACGCCACGAAACCAAAATGTCATTAATAAGCTTAAATGTTTAATAAGTTGTGAAAATAAGTGAAAACTTGGACTTTAAAACTCAAAGTTAATCTACTCATGAAACTTATCACGACGCCTTGGACTATTAGACTAACAAGTGACATTGGACTCAGAACAATCATTAACATATCACATTCAATAAATAGACAATAAAATCAACTTTGACTAACGTAATGTCTTCGATATGTTGGTTCTTTTGGCTAAATATCTTCGAGATCACGATATGGACGTTCAAATGGAAAATGTGGATGCACCAAATGTTCTCACCGTTGAAGACATCTTCCTCACGGTTACACTATGAAGATTGGAAAGAACAACCTCGTGGTCGATTTTGAAAACTTCACTTGTTCCGAGTCTTCGTGTCGATTTCGTGGATATTCAAGACTCACCCTTATCGTAACATGCTCACAAACTCGCATCTTGCTCGAGATCTACATTCATCAATTCGCATACTATGCAAAAGTTCAAAGGTCAAAGTGCTATGACGGTGACACTTAACAACAAACAAGTCACCATCACCCTGCAGACTAAGGCTATTCTTCTTCCTATCATTGAACCTACTTAATACAATGCTACTCCAACGGAAGAGGTCACTCTCCGCTCATGGTCGACATCGGCTATGATGAAGCAACCGGGTAATCACAAAGCACTCATCTGTTGATCTTAAGAACATCCCCCGCCCATGGAGAACCCTCACATAATGATTGCCAAACTGCTTTCGGACGTGATAGTGGTCATGAGCATCCCAAGCTCATGGAACTACAAATATTTTGGGCTTTTGATAAGGTTTTAAAAGTACCATTTTTAGGGTCGCTTAAGCCCTTATTTGATCACTTTTGTATCCGTTATTGCTTAATATCGCTCCTTTTCACTTTTAGGTCTCTTGAAGGCAAAATGCCGGAATGGCACTTATTTGGACCTAAAAGGCCGAATATATCAAGAAAATGGCTAAAGTCGAATCGAGACACTCAAAGTCGCCGAAAACATAAGCGACGGCGTCCGTGTTAAATTGCGACGCCGGCCGAGGATTTTGTGACGGGGACGTAAGAGCAAATCTCCTATTTTCAAGTGTCGATGTCAATTTATAAAGAGTAGGTCGTCGCAACCCAGACGGCCCAGATGCAATCCAGACGGCGCCGAAGTCGAAGAGGACGGTGTCACATGTATAAGGTGACGCCGCAAGTCTAACGTGGCCAAGACGAAACCCTACTGATGCAAGACCACGCCACAAAACATAAGGTGACGCATCGCCGCATGTGTAATCTTATATATATAATCCGAATTTTCAATATTAAGTGTGTAGTCTTTTGGAGTAAAAACCTAAAACGAACCAAGGCTGTCTTGTACAGTATTTTAGGGTTCCAAACCCTATCTTACACCAAGATAAGTGTTTTAATTCATTAATTCAATTATGTCTTTGATTATTTGTGTGTATGCTTGCATGTTCTCCATGTCCGGCTAAATTACTTTTGTGTTTGCTTAGATATATGAAACCTAGTTGTTAATTATTGTTAGGTTGTCTCTTATCTTAATTGTAATTGGCTTAGGAGTGCGACTAGGCTATCATTGTGTTTAATACTCGATAAATCTTTGATAGTTTATGAATGACTTAGTGGATTTCGTTTACTAAACCCAAAGATAACCTCAAAGTTAGTTTATGAATGACTTAGTGGATTTCGTTTACTATACTTAAAGGTGACTACAAAGAGTTAGGGAATGCATACCTTACAACCTTAGAAAACACAACGCGTTAAGAATTATGACGTGACAATTCAACCATCAATAGGAGATAACTAGGGAGTAGTAGCATCTAGGTAAGCACATCTTTAAACTATCATACGAGCACACAATAATTAGACATAGACTACATACACCTTAGAATTAGATAATTAGAAAAGTATAGTAATCGGTAGCAATACCAACCCCCCCAAATCAAAACCCCGAGATTCGTACCTTTCCTTTTCTTAAAAAAAATATAAAAAGATAAAAAAATAATCTTCCTCAACCCCAACCTTAGCGTAGTAACTTCTACTAGCATTCCTATTCCCTAGAGAACGATATCAATACCCGTGGCACCCTAATACTACAATACAACGATTAGGTTCATCGCCTAGGTGTTGAAAACTTGCTCGATTTAAAAGGAAGTTCCTTTGACCCCGAACGACGTGCAGCGTTATCAAGTTTTTGGCGCATTGCCGGGAATAGAATAGTTAGTTAGTAGTCCACCTCGCTTAGGTTTCTTTACTTGATACCTATCTAGTAAATTTTTCTTATTTTTAGCTTTCTGTAGTCTATCCCCTTCTTCGTGACCTTTGTTCATAATCCCATCGCTTTCATCATGGAAGGTGATAACCAACCACCACTCATCAACCCACCACCAAATGACCCGCCAAGAGCCCTCGTACTCTTGGTGAATACTCAGAGACCAAGCCACTTAGGCTATAGGAACACCATTGAGCTTCCCGACCAAGCCCAAACTACGGCCTCGCGATCCGACACCATCCGGTTGGTGCAAAACGGATGTGTATTCCATGGACTTGCTCAAGATCCAAATCAAAGATCTTAGGATTTCTTAAATTGTCGATTCCATCGACCTTGATGCTACTACTGGAGACCACGCTCTGCTGCCTCTTCCACCCCTCTCACGGGACCAAGCTAGTAATTGGCTTGAGCGACTTCCCACCGGCTCCATCTCAAGTTGTGATGATCTCACCTCTCGCTTCCTTGCTCAATTTTTCCCACCGGGAGAAGCGCCAAACTTAGGAATGACATCTTGATGTTCCAAAATGTCAAGGTGAAACTCTGCATACGGCATGGATCGATTTAAGGACTTGCTCCACAAAGTCCTCATCACAAAGATCGATTGGCTTCTAGTCCAAATATTTTACGATCGTGTCAACCTCTCAACTAAGAAATCCATCACCAAGCGGCTGGTAAACTTAGTAAACTCACCGTGGAAGAATCGTGGGTACAATAGAGGACCTTGCCCTTTATGAAAATGAATGTTGGAATGACCCCGCGAGTTGTCCAAAACTCGATAAGGCGCTCTTTGCCTCCCATTGGCTCACAACCTTCCAATTGTAGGATGCCCGAACTTGAAGATCAAGCCAAATTCTAATGAGCTCTACGAGACTCCCGAGCTCGAGCCAAATAACTTAGGATAATCCTACAACAACCCTCCAAACACCGGAACTTCCACTTGTCGGTGGAATGGTGTCCAAATTCATGTCATCTCAAGAAGCTCGATCGACGCAACTTGAAGTCGATTTCAAGCAACGACAAAGCGAGATGACAACCAAGATCGACACCCTCTTAAAAGCCTTCAATGGACAAAGGGATGAAATACGTAAAAAATGGATGAGATGATGGACTTAGTGAAAGAGTACACTAAGACGAAGATTTCGAGAAGGTGCTAGTGAGGAACCATGAGCACGCCACCCCACTTTGTCTGTTAACGCTATTTCCATTGCTTCCAATGAGGATGGAGCAATTGAGAAAAGGAGTGCGAGAGCAAAGAAGGATAATAAGGATAAGAATGAGGCTCTGACCGATGATGAACCCAAATTCATCAAGCATTACCTTAAGCATGAGATCAATAAGAAAACAATCATAACCAAGTGAAAAACTTTAGGTGCAATGATGTTCTTAGGAAAGCCCTCTTAGGTGAAATAGAGAGGAAGAATATAACACCATGCCTATTGGACCCATGTACGAGCCGATTCCGAGAAGCCAAGAATAAGAAGCAAGAGATCTCGAACTTTGTAATTCCATGTAGCATAGGTGACTTAGAGAACCTAAATGCCTTGGCCGACTGTGTGGATCCGATGTAAACATAATGCCGTTGTTAATCTATAATAAATTGACTAAGGAGGAACCCACCAAGACCAATCTTAGACTTTCCTTAGCAAATCATTCGTATGTTTATCCCATAGGAATAGCGGAGGATATCTTAATTGAGGTTGCCAATATTGTCTATCCGTAGACTTCACAATTGTAGACATTGAGGAAGATAAAACCTGCCATTAATCTCGGGAACACCTTTCCTAACCACCACCAAGGCAACCATCAAATGCGGTGAAGGGATTATGATACTCAAAAGTGAAAAGGACAAGTTAGGATACCTATTGTTCCGAGATATCCTTTGAAGATTATGGAGAAGGTAAAGATAAGAATCACGGTCTCCAATAATGCCGTTAAGAAGAAAATGGCTGAATGAGAAAAGGGCTTAGAGAATTCATGGTTCAAGGGTTAAATGCGACATTGTGGAAACGTGATAAAAAGTTAAGAAATAACTATACCACAATACCACAAAATCAAAAGAACCCTAAGGAATTTTTGAATGGAGAAAAGGTGCTTTTGTATAAATCAAGAATAAAGGCATTATGGGGAAGGAATAAGCCAAGATGGTTTGGACCTTATACGGTGAAAGAAACTAATCTAAAAAATAAAACCGTTATTATAATAGACGATGTTGGAAGAGAATTCACGGTGAGCATACAACGTCTACAACCTTATGAGGAAGGCTTAGTGGAAGAAAAGAAGGACGACAATGAAGTCACTTAGGGGCACGACTTTGAGTCTAGCTACAAGACTCATAAATAAAGAAAAGCGCTTCGTGGGAGGCAACCCATGCTTAATTGTTTGCTTGTTAGTATCATATGTCTTTTATTGATTGTTTATTCTCATGTTTAAATTTGTAAAAATGCTTTATTTTGTTTTTAACCTCGCCTTAATTGCATATAAAGGTATTTTACATAAGGGATAAGTGTAGGAGGATTACACGCTTTTCAAAAGAAACGAAACATGAGAATAACAATTAACTAAAAGATATATATGTGTGTTTGTTCGAGTCAAATGCTTGTATCGAGTCATAATGGATGTTTTGCGTAAATTTTTCCAGATTCTAAAGATGTAAATTTTCCGTAATTTTTTCCGTAAAATCGCAGACCGCTTTTGTCGATAACCTGACGTTAGATCGCAACGACGGCGCCAGAAGGAGTAAAACAATGATTACTTTTTCTCGTTTTCGAGCTACTTCAAAAATTTGGAATTTTCCGTGTCTTAATTTTCCGTAAATTCAGAAACATCCATTTCACAAGCATTATATCCTAGTTTAAATCGAGTCTTATATATATTATTAACGCTTTATTTGGCGAAGGTTCTTCAAGTGTGCGAGTTTAATTTATCAAGAAGAAGTTACATAAGATTGGAAGGAGCTTTTCACGCATAAATTATTCTTGGAAAGGATTTAACCACTACTTCACACACGGATCTCATCGAGCTAATCGTGGAGTACTAGTTTCTTTCGCTTTTAATTACCTTCCATTATCATAACTTTGATACTTTGGGAACATTGGGACAATGTTCAGCTTTAAGTGTATGGAGGAAAATAAAACGAGAACTTTGAAACTATGCTTATCCTTGATTATTGCTTTGTCCAATTGTATTTGTGTAATAAACCATGAGAAAATGTCGGTTAGGTAATTTTGACACCAAATTTAAATTTTTCATGACATATAGGAGTGGGCCATTAGTCTTAACAAAAGCTGCCTCACTGATAGGAAGTTGTATGACTAGCACAAAAACCCTTTACCACCTAAATTCCACCCAAAATGCGAGGATCGCCCTTAGATTAGTAGGAATTAAAGCATTCATCTTTAATGCTTAGAGTGTGAACCGGTAGTATATTAGATTCTAGAACTTCTTTTGTGATGCATTCCGAGATCGCTAGTAAGACTACACTTGTGTAGTTAGGAATAACTAAATGATAAGAGGCATTAGGATAACCCTTGTTTGATACCCGTAATATAATTACTTCTTCCACATCGGTCGAGTAATTCCCCCACACCCTTTCGTTGTACTCATCTTTAGTACACGATACCCCTAGTTAGCCCTCGAGCCTATCCTTTTCAAGGTTCTCGTGATGTTTCGGTTTTCCGAATATCAATGAAGAGCATTGTTTACACCCCACCCCCAAGTATACACCCAAATCGCCTTAGCTCACCCTGTATGCACTCACTTTAGTGCATTATTATTATCACCCTAAACCCTTAGTTCAATTATCCGGTTGCTTGCATGAGTTGCTAAGTCGAGTCATATCCTTTGTATACGCTTTGGGACGATTGGGATTCATTGGAAAAGTTAAAGTTTATGAAATGACGGAAGGAACGCAATTAAATTCCCTTTGTTTGCATAATAATGTACCCCAAGTGTTTTGATCTTTTCAATTCGGGTCAAATTAGTGTTAAAGTAATAAAAACTCAAGTGTAGGGATGTGCCTATAAATCCCTATCATTTTGATGTTACCAGAGGATGGTAGAGTAAAAGTGTATAAAAAAAATCGAAAAAAATAGAAAAAAGAAAAGAAAAAAAAGAAAAAAAAAAAAAAAAAAAAAAAAAAAAAAAAAAAACATACCATCCACCACATCTATCCTTTAAATTTATGTTTGTTTATTTCGCTTAGCTAGAGTTTAGAGTATCCTTTAAATTTATGTTTGTTTATGCTTGTAACATAAGAGATTTTTGACTTGTCACCACTATATAGCCTATCCCACCAAACCCTTTGTTTCCTACCGTAGCCTAACATTACAACCCTTTAAAGACCTCTTTGATAGTCTTTTCTAGGTGCTTACGCCTAAAGCGATGGAGGTTTGATCTATTCTCAAGCCTATGGTAATCTATGTACTAGGACCGGTTAATGAGTGTTTATCTTCCATTTCCAATTTGTTATATTTCATATACACCAGAGAGATGTGAGTATCCAAACACCCCATGAGAGGTGCTAGTATGTGATTTCCGTGCTTGTTATGACTTTTATGGGCTTATAAGTGTTGTGGACCGTTTTGAACCAATGCTTCATGACCCCTAACTTATAAATTAATTGGCTAAAAGCACGTTTGCTTGAGGACAAGCAAATACCAAGTGTGAGGATATTTGATAAGGTTTTAAAAGGTACCTTTTTGAGGGGTCGTTTAAGCCCTTATTTGATCACTTTTGTATCCGTTATTGCTTAATATCGCTCATTTTCACTTTTAGGTCTCTTGAAGGCAAAATGTCGAATGACACTTATTTGGACGAAAAGGCGCGAATATACGAAGAAAATGGCCAAAGTCGAATCGAGACACTCAAAGTCGCTAAAACATAAGGTGACGCGTCGGTGTTAAATTGCGACACCGTCGGAGGATTTTGTGACGGACATAAGCCAAAACTCCTATTTTCAAGCGACGACGTCAAGTTATAAAAGAGTAGGTCGTCGCAACTCGCACGGCCTAGATGCAATCCGCACGCCGCCGAAGTCGAAGAGGACGGCGCCACATGCATAAGGTGACGCCGTCGCAAGTCTAACGTGGCCAAGACGAAACCCTAATGACGACGACCCGGCGTCACAAAACATAAGGTGACGACGCCGCATGTGTAATCTTATATATAGAATCCGAATTTTTCAAGATAGTGTATAGTCTTTTAGAGTAAAAACCTAAACCGAACCAAGGTCTGTCTTGTACAAGATTTTAGGTTCCAAACCCTATCTTACACCAAGATAAGTGTTTTACTTCATTAATTCAATTATGTCTTTGATTATTTGTGTGTATGCTTGCATGTTCTCCATGTCCGGCTAAATTACTTTTGTGTTTGCTTAGATATATGAAACCTAGTTGTTAATTATTGTTAGGTTGTCTCTTATCTTAATTGTAATTGGCTTAGGAGTGCGACTAGGCTATCGTTGTGTTTAATACTCGATAAATCTTTGATAGTTTATGAATGACTTAGTGGATTTCGTTTACTAAACCCAAAGATAACCTCAAAGTTAGTTTATGAATGACTTAGTGGATTTCGTTTACTATACTTAAAGGTGACTTCAAAGAGTTAGGGAATGCACACCTTACAACCTTAGAAAACACAACGCGTTAAGAATTAGGATGTGACAATTCAAACATCAATAGGAGATAACTAGGGAGTAGTAGCATCTAGGTAAGCACATATTTAAACTATCATACGAGCACAAAATAATTAGACATAGACTACATACACCTTAGAATTAGATAATTAGATAAGTAGAGTAATCGGTAGCAATACCAACCCCCCCGAATCCAAACCCCGAGATTCGTACCTTTCCTTTTCTTAAAAAAAATATAAAAAGATAAAAGAATAATCTTCCTCAACCCCAACCTTAGCGTAGTAACTTCTTACTAGCATTCCTATTCCCCTAGAGAACGATATCAATACCCATGGCTTACCCTAATACTACACTACAATGATTAGGTTCACCGCCTAGGGTGTTGAAAACTTTCTCGACGTAAAAGGAAGTTCCTTTGACTCCCGAAACGACGCGTGGCGTTATCACTTTGGTCAACATGAAAGACATAGAAGTTGAAGCTCGATATGGGACGACATGATGACTTACCTTAAAAATCTTGGCACCAAAATCACGATATCGACACACCAAACCGTTGATCCAAAGAGCTCTAGGGTATAATCTCGATATTCCTCGAGACTTGATGACCCAATTCAACACTCCGGTTGTACGAGTCCACACTCACCGCCGACGGGACTCAACAATGAAGAAACAAGGTGCGGTGTTGCGGATCATCTTCCTACCGATGATATCAAAGGACTTTATTCGCATAAACGATATCGGTAGCGGTTGAAGAAGGTAAATTAGGTTTTTTGATGAAAGTCCCCGGTACACCTACTAGGAAAACGGGGAGAGAGGTGCGGGGAAGTGTTACAAGCATCGAGAGTACGAGAAAGTTTCCCAAGAGGACTCATGTTCACAAAAGGAAAATTCCCTCAAAAGAAGACATTCCTATTCCCAAGCCCCGAATCGCAACAAAAGCTAATGGATGAAAGCTATGAGGATCTCGAAGCGACGAAGAGGTCATCTACTCAAACTCCAATCGATGACACTCAAACAAGAGCAAAATCTCCCGGTCAAAAGTCGATAAAGGTAAAGGTAAAACTCAGCTTGTTGAACCGTAAGATGAGAGTTCGAAGAAGAAACACCGGACAAAGACTATAGAAAAGGGTGAAGAATCTAAGACTCCAACATGTTGCCAAAGAATTGAACATCAACAAACTCGTGGCCCTGGAGGGTCAAGTGGTGGAACTCAAGCCACACCGCCTCGATGCGGTTAATCAACCCGATAAGGAACCGTACCACCACCCACTTAAAACAAGAAAGGCAACTTGAGGATTCTATCAACTATGACTTTGAGGAACCGTAAAGAGAGAAGTCTCGAAAACTCCCGATGAAGATGTTAAGGCTGACGAAATGGCTAAATCTGGAAAGGATGACGATATTGATTACGATGATTTTCTTCTAGATAGTCCCGCACGCTCCAAGGAAGAAACTTATGAGCCACCAAAGGACCATGTGCCTCCTCATGTCTCCTCATCATCAGACTCTTCTTCTCACTCTTCACTTCCACCATCCAAAGGCACAACCATATCCACATCCAAGTCAGTAAAGAAACCAACCGACTCTTGGATATCCCGGGCTAAGACAAAGATTGTCAAAGCTGTCAAGCAAGTCAGGAAAAAAGACGTGATTAACAAAAAGCTGAATTTTCTCGCTAACCAGATCAATCTTCTACAAGACGGGATAGACGAGATGTCAAGTGAAAGGGAGTATATCCAGAAGTTTATGCAACATGATGTCCAAGGGGAAATGAACCAGTCGATTAGGGAATATACTCGTCAGTTCCTTCTCTACACTGTTCCTGGCGTGACAAGAGAGATGTTCAACCGACAACTCTATCCGAATCTCATGCAATTGGCTAAGCAAACTATAAGATCAACACCTCTAACCGTAAAAATCAACCCAATCGATCCTATAGTGTTCTCCGATCTCGAATTGGTTTCCAAGCTGGTAACACAAATGTCAAAACGATCACAACATTTACTTATGACGAAGGTAAATTGTTTGACGATTCTTTGGAATACCAACTTAAACAAAGATGCGGAAAGTCGAAGGCCTAAGCGTCCAAGAGACGATGACGATAAGGATAAGGATAAGGACAGGGAGCCTAAACGCCCAAAGAAAACTAGTGATTCATCCTGTATGCCACCACCAAAAAGGACTCCAACACAAAGACGATATCCTCCACGCTCTACTGCTGATAAACCTTAGGACTCTGAGTTACCACCATCCACAGAGAAAACCGGTGATCATTTCGAATACACTGGTGGTGACGATGAAGAGTTCCATGAGCCCCAACAACAACCCACCTCTCCCGCCACAACAAAGAAATAAGGATCCTCATCAAAGCCAAAGAAGAAGAAGAAGACAAAGACCAATGTTGTCTCATGGCTAGACGAAGATGACACACCGAATATGACCGGTTTCTACACTTGTTGATGCTACTCCTCACTACACGAAGGTCAAGAAATGGTAGATGGTCGAACATTGGAGCATGCTAAATTACTTCAAGAAAAGTTTCGGGTGAAGAAGATGACAAAAGCAGAGTTGAGACGCATTAAGAATGAAGCTTTTCAACTGCTCAAAGACAGCTTTGAAAGTGCTATTGAAGTTGAATATCATCTCGAAAACATAGCACGACCCATGTCTAACAACATTGATTGGCACAACCCTGAAGCGAACATTGACTTCACCGTAAAAGACAAGGCTCCATACTACACCGTTGGACCAGCACTCTACCTACAATTGGCCAACCGGATCAACCCAAGATTCCATTCCGTTATTTCTTCAACAACCACCTAGAATTTCTTCTACACGATAGCAATGTCTCCAAGAAATACGCTACATCACTCACACTTCCTTTTCGCAAAGAATATACCCAACAAAGATAGCCATCGAGGAAAATGCTACTCACATGTTTGCCAACAAGTGGAAAAGTATGACCTTGATGTGATGTGTGGATTCACCATTGGCACCGAACGCCAAGAATCTACTACAAAAGTCGCCGGGTTCAAAAGTCGAAACACGAAGTGTCTAGTGATAAACAGATCGTTGCTTTTAGGCATGTTCTCCTTCGTCAAAATGGGATTACACATTCCTCAAGAACATTGTGGTCAAATGACAAGACGAAGAGGACTATGAATTCTGTGAAGCGGATTTTTCAAGACTGTCGTTAAATGACATTGAAGATATGTATCTCGCTAAGGTGAAAGGACGAATGCGACATTTCTCCACAATTATCCAACGCGAATACATCAAGTCATTACTGATCTACATCAGAAGCATAGTCATCCAACAATGTGTAGAAGACATACAATTTGGTCGTGGAATCAGATCGTACATGTATTAACCTCACTAAACCACGACTTGACCTTCCCGACATAAACCAACTTCCTCAAGACACCTCATAATGAGACCATTTGGAGTAGTCTCACCGTAGTGAACTACAATCGAAATTTCTTAATGGCGTGTAAAGAGCTTTATAAGTTTGGGGATCATACACCAAGAAAGTCGGGGATGGGTTAGCTTATCGGTTAAAGGCAATACAACAAGGCATTGGGTCACCTAAGAGACGAATTCAAGGGAGAGAAGGGATGTGAAGAAGATCATCACGCCGGATTGATGAAAGGTTGTTCGAAGGATCGATTCTGAACTTTGGAGAGTTTCATAGGAGGTCGTCCCAACATATCTCTCACGTGCTATCAACGTCCGAACGCATTCCTGGAGTTATTGCTGGATTACCGGATTCTCCTGGTAACCCTTGATTTGGTTCATTATCTTAACATTTAGATGTGTGATTTTTTTAATGACTATGGCTTGTGCACATATAACAGTGCACAACCCGTACTTGTAATGAAAGGACCCTGTGGTATGCTTCAGTGCCACAATCCTTATAAAAGGAGCGAAAGCTTCTTACTTTTGAGTAAAACTAATCAAAACTTTCATTTTCAAAGTTTTGCTCAAAAGAACAAGTATTTCCCCTTATGATTTTCAAAACCTCAAAAGTTTATATCACTTTTTGAGGGGGAGTATTTGCTTAAAAACTTTGTTCACAAATTGTTCTTTGTGGTAATCTTCCTTCAAAACTCGAAATGGATATATTCGATATCAAAATTTCGTCAAAAATAACATTTATATGACATTTTTTAGGGGGAGAAAAGTTATGTGATAAGAAATATGTTGTGAAATTGCAAATGAATCATCGTGCTACAGACTTAACCAATGAATTAACGAGATCTTAAATGTTAGTAACTCGAAAAGACTTGTCCGGGACGGGTAATAATTTCAAGCCAGTTCGCTAGTGATGTAAATGTGTCTTGCAAAGGACTTGTCCGAGTAGAATGTACCATTCGAGAAACTCTTGGTAGACATGAACCTTGACAGGTTTGACAACCTTTCGAGGCTTGTCCACACCTTCAAGGTATTTATTAGAGCTAGTTGTCACCTAAAAGCTGACAATGTAACTCTTTAACTATGCAACGTAACCGTGTCTCGCGGGGGATTGTCTATCTGGAGTTGATCAATTCAAAAGTTCACACTCTTCTCTCACCGTGCAGATTTCTGTAAAAATACTTAAGCATGTGTGGAGGGGGAGTATTTATGCAAAGTCTTAAACTCTCAAAAGTGGTATTAAAAGTTTTTGTAGAAAACTAGAAGGGGGGTTGAATAGTTTACCAATTAAAAACTTTGTTTTGAAACTTATTGAAAGATCAATTGATATTGATTTTAGATATGTTAACGACATATGCAAGCAATATGTAAAGAGTAAATAAGGAAAGAAATGATCAAACCACAACAAGTTGTTTATAGTGGTTCGGTCTACAAGGGCTCTTTTTCCTTGCCCTACTCCACTCCCCGAGTCTCACACTCGAGAGTTCAACTTCACTAGTCAACAAGCTCCTTTCACCGGCGGAGAAACCATTACACTTCGCTTACACTATTTCCGACACTAAGCTAAATGTCGAGTTCTTTCCAAGGGTACAACCACTCCCACACACAATGTATTTTGAGGACTAAAATCCTAACCACTCACACTCACAAGATTATGATGGTTTAATACAACAATGAAGTATGAATCAACACAAGATCATACAACACTAAACAAACAAGACTTCCAACTTCTCGTTTGAAGCTTGAATGTGACTTGATCTTCTTTGCTGCAAAAGAGATCACTAATATGATATGAAACTGAGTTAGAAAGGTTAGAGAGAAGATATGTAGAGAGTATGATGAAAGAGATGAAAACTACTTGGTTTGGCTTTGCTATTTATAGCCAAAACCATCGCGAGCACCACGGACGGACCCTTGAAAGGGTTCCGTCTGTTATACATTTGGTGCCATTGGTCCGACAACAAGATATCAAGATCTTGCCAAAGTCAACCATATCTATGCAAGATTGTGTAAGGTATGAAGAGTACAAATCTACACAAAATATCTAATAAAATCTTCTAATGATTTCCATGATGCATCACATGATGTCATGTGTTGTTTTTCTATTTTTAGAAATATGCAAATACATAAGTAATGTTTAGTTTTTAAGAAACTAAAACATTCTAAAAACTACTATCATACATTATGCTTAGACTCATATTAAGATATGATTAGTCACAATGTAAATGCTTAAATGATGAAGATATTGTTTAAAAAAACTTGTTTTAATATCTATTAAACTTGACAAGTTTTAAGCTTTATGAAAATTAAATTTACTTTTGTCGTTAACAAAACTTAGGTAAAGATCAAAAATATAAATAATGTTTAATGACGATATTTGTATTAACAATCTCCCCTTTTGTTGAGGACAAAATATAAATTATATTTTATAAAAGATACAAAGATTGTGCAAGAGTTATAAAAATATTAGTTTTAGAACTTGAAAAGGAAATGATAATGCAAGTGTCTTGTTTGACTTTTTCGAAAGTCAAAGTATTCACTAGTTGATGCATGATGTTGACTTTTCGTAAAGTCAGTATGCGATTGACTTTTCGTAAAAGTCAAGTATTACCAATGAAGTATCATGTTTGACTTTTTCAAAAGTCAATGTATGCGAGTTGACTTTTAGAAAAGTCAAATATAACAAATATAAACAAGTTCTATATTTTCTCCCCCTTTTTGTCTCAACAAAAAGAAGATGCGATGCGGAATGTAATGAGCCCGAGCCATTATCTCCCCCTTGATCAAAGCTCCCCCTAAATTGGGTGCTTAATGGGAAGATACATGGATTGTGAAAAAAAAAGCTACAAAAAAAAAAATTGTTAGTAATAATGATCATTCACAAGCATTTCCAAACACTATGTAAAGGCACCAACAATATAGAAAACACCATTCATTAGTTAAAAATTTTCATGAATAAGAATCATGAAAAGAGAACACAATGATGTGTTTTAGTACAAGAGAAAAATACAATCCTAAGAAAAGAAAAAAAAAACTTAGAAAAGCTAATCTATGACCATTCTAATGAGATGGTGGATGAGAAAGAGCATTGAGGCGCTCAAGGATGTGATTGAGGCTGAACCTCATTTCCTCTTGGAAGTCATGGACCATAACCCGGGTCCGATCAACGGTTTGGGCGGTTTGCTCACAAGTTGAGCAACCATGCCTAGGGGGTAGTATGTTTGGTGAGGTTGTGGTGGTGGAATGGTAGATGTGTTGGTGTTGGTGGTGATGTTTGGGGGGGGTCATAATGGAGGCTAGCAAAGCATTTTGCATTTGCATAGTCTCACTTAGGTGAGAATCCACCATGCTTTTGAATTGGTGGAGGTTTTGGAGTTCCGCTTGAATCTCCTCTCTTGTGGGATTAGCATCCCACATGGACTCCTCAATGTCCTCTATGTGAGGGGACATTGATGTAGGGAGTGGTTGGTCCCCATACAAAGGACCATGGATGTCTTTGTAAATGGGGTGAAAGAGAAGAGGTTTGGCCCTAATGGGGCGTTTGGATCAAAGGATGGCCTAGGTGACTCATGAGCAATCCGCTCAATTGTGCCAAAGGATGGCAATGGTGGTGGATGATTTGGCCTAGGAGGCAAGTCTTCCAAGTCGTCCAAGAAAGGATTTGGAGAAGTGGGTGGTGTGGAAAATAACTCCAAAGCAATGAGAGTTGGAGACTTTGGTGGTGAGGGTGTTTTGGATGTTTGGATGGGTGCAGGTGGTGGTGAAGTTGGTGTTTTTGTGGGTGGTGGAGTGGTGATCACAATTGGTGATTGAGTAGGAGTAGCCAAAGTTAGGCTTGTATCATCTCGTATGGGGGATGAGATTGTGAGTGGAGAAAACTCGGATGAGGAGCTCAAGTTGACGAAGCAACAAGGCCTCACGCTAATTCTAGCGGTTTTCTTGCAAGGTTTAGGAGAGGATTTTGTCATTTTGACTTGTGTTTTCTTTGCTAGATGATGGTAAGAATGAAGAAGGTGTGAGGATGATCATGGTAAAACCTCTCAATTTATAGAAGTGAAAAATTATGGAGAAATTTGTTTGATTTGATGTTAAACCATAGAAGGGATGAGTATGGAGAAATGTGTTTGATTTGATGTTAAACCATGGAAGGGATGAGGTTCCTAATGATTTGGAAGTGGGTTAAATGCTAGTCATATCACCCAAGTCAAGCCATACAAGAGAGATGGATTGAAGAAGCAAAGATTTGCAATAAATGTGTTCTAATGAGTGGAAGTTCCTAACAATCAGATTACCCACGGATTTCAAGGTACCAAAATTTTGGTTCCTTCCTTTATGCCAAAGGGCTCCTTGGGTGAATTTTTCAAATTTTTGAATTTTGGTGGGAAGTGGATTTCTTATATGCCTAAGTGAATTATACTAGTTCTAATAAGGGTACAAAGTAGTTAAGATTGACATACAAGCAATGGATGGTAATTTGGAATGACGAAAGAACCAAAATTTAGAAAGTTACCTGAAGGATCCACGGCACCAAAATTTTACACGGACGGACCCCTAAAAAGGGTGCCGTCTGGTCCGCATGTACAGGTACGTCAGTACCATTTCTTATAACAGACGGAACCAAAACGTTGGTGCCGTCTGATCCGTACATAGCAGAAAAGTTCACATAGTACATTTTAAAGTGTCAGGGACATTTCCAAAACCTGAAATTTTCTCAAAACATGTGACATTAAATATTTCTAGTTAGGAAAAGTAAATAACACATGTACAAACATAATGGAGCATAGATTTTGAGCAAGGCCAAGTGATTTTCACATTATAGTGAAAATGGGTAAAATTTGATAGCATACTTGTGCTATCTCCCTGCATAAGATTGTTAGCATACATCATTGTTTCGAGTTATATTATCATCCTACAAGATAAAAAAAACCAAATTGTATCAAACATTAGAGATAATGTATTGTTCCAAACGCTCCTTAAAACGATTCTCACTTATCTAACTTCTTGTAGATCTTGGTCATTATTCTACCAAGGCACTTGAACATCCCCTTGGTTTGCTTGAACTCCGCTGATTCATTCTCAATCTCGAGAAGAGATGCATAATACTCATGAGGTGGAAGGCGAGAGTTTGGAAGACCATCATCAGAGCTATTTGATGATGATGATGATGGAGTTGGAGGTTTTGCTCTCTTGCCTTTTGTCTTAGCAACTCGTGCATCACTCAAAGGTACAAAGATGTGAGGGATGAGCTCATAGTGAAGGTGCATCCCTTTTGGGCTTGGTGGAATTGGTGCAAAGGCTCTATAGAGACGGGTGAGAAGCATCCCGTATGGGAGAGCAACCGATCCTTGTGTTGGAATATCAATCATTCTCCTAGCAATGTAGTAGGCTAAATTGAATGGTTGACGGGTGGACAAGTTGTAAAGCATATGGCAAAGACAAGCACTGATGTGATCCCTATTTTCTATGGTGCTAATGACGTTGGCTCTAAGTAGTTCTTCCCATTTCCTAAATTCGGGCTTAAGTTCATTTAGCTCCATTCCATATGGATCTCGGTTCACTTCTTTTCCTTTTCGGGTGACTCGGGTTGTATCTCCCCTTGGGATAAATAGGTGCTCATGGATGACATCCTTATTTGCTAGAGGTGTTTGGTATGGAGGAGAGCGGTCATTGATTGCATCAAGAATGGTGAGTGACCACTTATCCGAGTAGACACATGTCCCTTGGTTGGGAATTCCTAGCAATTGAGCAAAGTTGGTTAAGGTGATGGTGTAGTCGTTTTGATTGATTTTAAACCTAAAACAAAACTCACCATCATCTTTATAACTAAAGCCGGTCACACTAGCATAGAACTCTAACACAAACCTAGGACATATTTGTTCATCGATGTCAAGAAGACAATCGAATTGAATGGCGGCTAGTTCTTCACGGAGATTGGTATTTTCAATGAAAGATGGGTGAATGGTTCTACCCTCATGGAAATACCTTGATTCTAGACTCTTAAAGATTTCTACTTGTTCCTTGGAAAGTCCTTTGGTTATCTGATGTTTGGGAATGTTGCCAAGAGTGACCTTGTGATCATAGAATCTTGCGGCTACCATGGGTATTCCTAGGAACAAGAATTAATATGTTAAAAATGAGAATAAACTTTAACGTTTTGGTTCTAGTGTGTGTCTATATGAAAACGATTTAGAGTTGCGGTTATCTCGACTCTTTTTATGCACAAAAATGGTTTTAGTGGGGTGTTTGGCAAATACCATGAGATAACCCAAATGCTCTAATTCAATGTGGCTTCATTTGAATATACCGGAATGCATATTAGTTATGCAATACCTTTAGTATTCAAGAGCATGCAAGTGATGAAAGTCTAACGTTTCTATTTGTATTAACAATGAAAATTGTTTTCTACAAGTGAGAAGCTTTTCAAAATTTTGACATGGGTGTTTGGTTATTTGAATAAGGCCTTATAGTCATTATCTATTGATTAGTGGGAAGCATGATTTGTTTATGCAATATGATAATGTAGTACCTAATTTCAATGACTACTTATGCAATTTGCCAATTGAGTTCATATTTAGTACAAAAGCATACATAAGCCCCATGTAATGATTTGTAATGATTTTGTGCACAAATAAGAATCCTAAACTCAGAATTAAGAGATAAAATGTAGTTAGGATGCTTACAATGATGTTATCTCCAATGATTAGTGAGTGGGAAGGTGTCAATAATGAGCTTGGTTTAATGTTTACACGTTTTAGTAAAGTGGGTTTTGAGGAAGAAGATGTTTTGTAGGTAGCGTTTTGTACAGACACCACGGACGAGGCGGTACCAAATTTTTGGTTCCGTCCGTGTTGTCGTTGGTCTTAGTACTCTGATGGAGATACAAAACAAAATTGTTTTGTTTTGACTATTCTAATGTTTTGGGCTATATTTATCCTACATGTTTGGTTCCATTAACCTAAACCAAGTCTAAGAAGATTAAAAGGTTCTCGTTTAGAGGCTTAGTTAATATGTCGGCAATGTTGTCTTGAGGAGGATACTTTCTCGATTGAGATGTTTCCTTTTGAACATTGTCGCGAAGAAAGTGATGATGATTTCAATATGCTTTATGCGAGCATATTGAACGGGATTCTTGCTGAGATCGATGGCTCCTTTGTTGTGTAAAGTATAACAATATCGTTGAGATGAATTTGGTAATCAAGAGCTTGCTTCATCCAAAGAGCTTGTTGACATGCTTTTCCGGTGAGGCGTGCTCGGCCGAGAGTTGAGATGGCTAAAGCCGTTTGCTTCTTTGCAAACCATGAGGTGAGACAATGTCCAACAAAAGTGCAAATACCACTTGTACTTTTCTATCGACATAGTCACCGGCATGATCCGAGTCGGCATACACTATGGTTTCTACACCCGTTCCTTTGGGATACCATAATCCTAAACACGTTGTTCCCTTAATGTATCTAAAAATCTTTTTTAAGGCTTCTAAGTGTGATTCCTTTGGGTTTTCTTGAAAGCGAGCACATAGACAAACACTAAACATAATGTCAGGTCTACTAGCCGTAAGATAGAGTAGGCTACCAATCATTCCTCTATATTTAGTATTATCTACGGATTCACCTTCCTCGTCTTTGGTGAGTTTAGTGTCCGAGGACCTGGGTGTTTTAGTTGGTTTGGAATCTTCAAGACCAAATTTCTTAAGCATGTCTTTTATATATTTAGATTGGTTAAAAAATATGTCATCTTCTAGTTGTTTAATTTGGAGTCCTAGAAAGAAATTTAATTCACCCATCATACTCATTTCAAACTCGTTGTGCATGATTTTAGAGAAATCATCACATAGCTCTTGACAAGTTGATCCGAATATGATGTCATCAATGTGTATTTGAACAATAATAATATGTGACTCCTTTTTCTTGGTAAAATGAGTATTATCTACTAATCCCATAGTGTATTTGTTATCAATAAGAAAAGTCTTAAGTCGGTCGTACCAAGCTTTTGTGCTTGCTTAAGACCGTATAATGCTTTCTTGAGTTTGAAGACATGATGTGGTTTCTCATAGTCGGTAAAACTGAGAGGTTGAGCAACATACACTTCTTCGTTAATAAACCCATTAAGAAATGCACTTTTAACATCCATTTGAAATAATTTAAAGTCATAAGCACATGCATAAGCAAGTAATATTCTAATAGATTCGAGTCTAGCTACCGGTGCATAAGTTTCATCATAGTCAATCCCATCTTGTTGATTATAACCTTGTGCAACAAGCCTAGCTTTGCATAGATTGCCCTTCTTTAAAGTTTTCAGAATCCATGGATCGTTTCAAGTTTATAAAATACAATTTATTTTAGAAATCCATTGGTTTCAAAGAGTGGTGTCTTTGCATAGATTGCCCTTCTTTAAAGTTTTCAGAATCCATGGATCGTTTCAAGTTTATAAAATACAATTTATTTTAGAATTTCTTGAGCAACGAGGCTCTTGTACCAATTGTAGAAAACTAGAAGGGGGGTTGAATAGGCTCTTGTTTCTAGATACTACACCATTTTCATCCATTTTATTTTGAAAAACCCATTTCGTTCCAATTATAGTTTGATCTTTGGGTTTTGGAACTAATTTCCAAACATCATTTCTAACGAATTGGTTTAACTCTTCTTGCATGGCAATTACCCATGATTCATCTTTTATTGCTTCATTTATGTTTTTCGGTTCAATGGTGGATACAAAACAAAAATAATTACTTTGATTTTGGGCTTGTGACCTTAAGGTTCTTTAATTAAGTTGTCCTATGACCTTTTCTAAAGGATGACTTTTAGATTCTTTGATGTTTACAATCTCTTTATTTAATGGTTCATCTTCCTTGTTATTATTAATTATTTCTTGACTTTCTATCATTTGACTTTCAACTAAGTCATCATCTACCAAAGGTAATGTCTTAGAGGGAGGTGGACTTTCGTCGAATGTTATGTTCAACGATTCCTCGACTATCATTGTTTAGGACAATGTAAGCTTTACTAGTTTGAGAATAACCAAGAAATACACCTTCATAATACTTTGGGTCAAACTTGGTGAGATAATCTTTAGTATTAAGAATGAAGCATTTACAACCAAAAACTCTAAAATATCCTAAAGTTGGCTTTTTACCTTTATAAAGCTCATATGGTGTTTTGTTTAGGAAAGGACGAATTAAGACTCTATTTAAAATATATGTAGAAGTGTCAACCGCGTTACACCAAAACTTTTGAGGAATGTTTTGTTCATTAAGCATTGTTCTACTCATTTCTTGAATTGTTCTATTTTTACGTTCTACCACTCCATTTGATTGAGGTGTTCGTGGAGCCGAAAAGTTATGTGTTATACCATTTGTATCACAAAAGTTTCCAAATTGAGTTTCGTTGTCAAATTCACGACCATGATCCGTTCGGATCGACACAATTTTAACGCCTAGTTGATTTTGAATTTTCTTGCTAAGAATTTCAAATTTATCAAAAGCTTCATTTTTAGTTTTCAAAAATAACGTCCAAGTAAACCTTGAGCTTGAGTAATCATCTACTATAACCAAAGTGTATAAGTTGCCTTCGTAGCTTCTTATAGCGGATGGACCAAACAAGTCCATATGCAATAATTCTAGACACTTAGATGTGGACACCATATTTTTAGATTTATGACTACTATGGGTTCGTTTACCAATTTTGCAAGCGTCGCAAAAGTGTTGGTCATATTTTAGTTTTGGTAAATTCCTAACTAGCTCTTTTGAAGATAGGTTTTGTACAAGTCTCATATTAGCGTGACCTAAGCGTCTATGCCAAAGAGATGAGCTATCATCTAATGTTGTTAGGCAAAGTTTGTCATTAGATGTTTTATCTATTTTCATGACGTATATGTTATTTTCCTAACTCCTTTAGCTATGGTGATACCATCTTTTAGTATTTTACTACCATTTTCATCAAATAGTACTTTATACTTTTATCACATAATTGGCTAATACTAAGTAGATTAAATCCTAACCTATCTACATGAGCAACATTTTCAATAGTTAGGGAGTTATGAGCGATCGTACCTTTGCCAATGATTTTGCTTGTGAGATTGCTACCAAAAGTGACATTACCTCCGTCATACTCTTGGTATGATGAGAAGAGACTTTGTTGCCCGTCATGTCCGGGAGCATCCACTATCTTTTATCCATTCATCGGGTTCCAATCCAACTTTCAAGCATACCTAAGAAGCAAATAACTCAAGCATTTGGTCCCCAATATCTCATGGGTCCGTTTGGGTTAAACATACCATTTATTTGATTCATGTATGGAAACGATGGGTAAGAGTTCCATGACATGTAATCGGAGTTTGATACGGTCTAGGAAAGTTTTGATTCCAACCGTTGTGTTGGTAGTTGGGTTATGCGTTGTGGTTGCTCTTAGGAAAGGCGTTTGGCAAAAGGTGTTTTATATCGTTGTTGAGTAGTTTTGATCTAAATTCATTTTTAGCAAGTCATATTCACGATGTAACAATTTGGTTTTAGTTTAACACTATCCTTGGTTTTCTTTGTTACTTTGACAAATTCATCACGGTCGTATTACAAACATTCATCCTCTTGTCACACCCCAAATTACCTATTTCTGCGGAATGGAATTCTCGGGGTTGTTGTCATAACATCACAATCACAGTTATATTGAGCGACCTAAAGTGCCGTTTGGAAAATACATCGCTTGATTTAATAAAATAGTCGAGTTTACAAAGTATAGGTCCCAAATGAAATCAACTTGTGCGGAAAATAAGTTTGTCTTGTCATACGATGTTTTAAAATGTATAAATCCCATGTGAGGCAGCGTCGTCACCGCGACTCTATGATATGTCCACATGCATGCCATGAAGTGAATGCCTTAGATACGAGATAAAACATGCTAAAAGTGTCAACACAAAGGTTGAGTGAGTTCATAGAGTTTGTGTTGAAATGTAAAGCCTTTCAAAATCGTTTATGCAGGCAAAGGCCTTGTAAATCCACCCAGTTCAAGTTCCGCCCATACAAAACTTGCAACTTTGTGTGTTCACAACCATTTGCCGAAATGTGTATAGTTTATGATCAAGCGCATGATGTCAAATGAATTCACAAAATAGCGCATAACTTAATGTATCCATAGTTATTTAATATAACACATAATTAAATACGGTTTCAAATTGTTCCATGACCATTAGTTAGAGATTGTACCAAGACCATTAGACCATGATTGTACCAAGTCCGTTAGTACATGACTATACCAAATACGTTAGTTCATGACTATACCAAGTCCGTTAGTTCAACATTATCCAAGTCCGTTAGATCGTGATCATACCAAGTCGATTAGCTCAATGATTCATGATATAGAAATTCTAAGTATGGCGATATTGTTGCCATTATGACTAACATTCGATTCGGATAAACATATAGTTTGCAAATAATCATGTTTGCCATAAAAGTTGTTGAGCATGTATATCCCCCAAAGAGTTTAATAAAAGTATTAAAACAAGAAAAGTGGGCCTATGACTCACTTGGACAATGATGCGATGGCAAAAGTGAGTACACAGAAATGTAGCGTGAATCTCTAACTTGAACCTATTTTGAACGATATGATAGATAATAAGTCATGATGTAATGTTATGCATGCAATTCGTATGATATCTATACCACTTGTGAATTTTTGAAGATAATGTTTATCGTCGAAATATATGTTTACAACATGTCGTCATTTTATAAAATACTTTACAAGTATTTACGTTGAAACAACCTCCTACGATAGTCGTTTAGTGATTTATTGTGAAATTATAACTTTTCGTCGTAAAATAATGTCATTGAAAATTTCATGAAAGTGACTAAACGGCCTCGAAAAGCTAGTCGTAAAATGGTGCACATCGAGTGTTAGGAAACGAACTCAACGGTTTTGGGAAGCTCGTATCATAATCTCAAAGTTTTAGTGTTTAAGTTTCCATCCTAGAGGTCTCGAACATAAAGAAAATAGAGGTTAAGTATGGTACTTTAGTCCAAAATATAGTTTAAGGATGGTTTTCGGCAAAGTTTAAGCGACCGTAATTAATTCATTACAACTCCACTAATCAAGCGGTCGGACATTTTGATAAATATACTTGGCGAACTTACTTTTACTAGAAGACATCATTTTATAAAAGTTCTACATCAATGTTAAAAACAACCTTCAACTTGGTCTCTTTGTTTGCCGTAAAACTTGCCTAATAGAAATTATTAGTTTTTCTTATATAATAAAGTTACGACAACTTTTGTAACACGTGTAATTTAATCGTTACAAATCCGTTTTCTACGTTTTAAAGGTCCTTAGCTTTGTATCAAAGTATACTAATATATTTTTGATAAGTCGACATAATTTACAACGCCCAAGCTTCATTTTTGACTCGTACAAATTTGACAATACATCTTTGAAATTTCCGGTTTTATAGTTTTCGTCGCCAACTTGAAAAATTCATAACTTCTTCGTTATAGCTCCGTTTTAATCCGTTCAAGCGACCACGTTTTCGTTTTAAAGTATATTTTCTAAATATCTAGGCCAAAAATTTTTACCTACTGTCGGATTTTCCAGATTTTTAAAATAAGGACAGACCCTTTTGCAAACTTGTCGAAATGAGTTTTTCTCGCCAAACCTATTCTAACCCATCTCAAAACATCGGGGTCCGATAATCTATTCTAATCCTACAACAAACATGGTCTTCTTAGGATACCATGGGTTCCTAGACATCACTTGAATCGTGTGATCACTTTCAAAAGTAAACTATTACCTAATGACGGGTATCACGAATATCTACTTGGGATAAGACCAAATCAGTTAATTAGGCACAATTTATATACATAACTAATTAGGGTGTCATTTTCGTGTAGACTTCATGCCAAAATATATATTTATAGGAGTAATTACTCTTGAGCTATTCCAATGGAATTATGAGTATTAATCGGCCCATTAATAGCCTCATAATTATCCCCATTATAGCCGTTAGTGGTTACATGACCAATTAAGCGTGGTCATAATGAAGTTGTAATCGCCATTTAGCGATTACTTTCCATAGCGATACTTTCCACTTGCGGTGGAAATACACTATCGGTGTAAACAAAGCCTATCGATACTTTCATAGTATCGATACTTTCATAGCACTATCGATGGATACACCACTAGTGGAAACACGCCTATTCGTGGAAACATCGCTATCGATGGAAACCACAAGCGTTACTTTCCACAAGCGTTACTTTCCTCAAGCGATTACTTTTACCAAGCGGTACTTTCACGGTACTACCAATACAAACCACTATAAGAGTCGGGTGTTCATGGACCTTATGGGTGTACACTCCGTACCTCCTAACCCATTACAAGGTGTGAACTAATCCCACAAGTGCACTAAATTTTCCAACAATCCTCCCCAAATTTAGTTCACTTCCTTTGCATGAAAAATAAACATCAATCAAAACATGTGCATAGGCGAAAATGTCCCGAGGATTGAATTTCCATCTTAGTAAATTACACGTTCAAATATTCGAGAATCGGGGTGTTCTAAGAATTGAACCCTTCAACCCATTTGAATACACGAAGATAAAATACACACAAGTTTTCAAACACTTATCGACTCCGACACTATACAAGCCATGTGTCCATATCCAAATTCATAAATGTTGTAAAAGCTAAAGTCCAAAGCTTCAAGCGGCAAAACTTCAACATTTACATAGGTGGTTCCTCTTTAGTCATGCTCGCCAAGCACTTTTCAAAGAAAATTAACCATTAAGAAGTAAAGACTTCATCCTCCTTTCAAAGAGTTCTCGAGCACAACCTTGGGATGTAAATAAAACATGTGCTCGGTCCATCGAATGTTCGACTTTCCACATTGAACTCGACTCCCAAGTTTCCTTAGGAGGAGTTGGGTGTCCTAGCATTCGATGACTAAGTTGGACTTAAACCCATCCCTTTAGTAGACTTTATAACCAAGTCTCTAGCCAAACCCTTCGTCAAGTGATCGCCTAAGTTCATTGAGATCTCACAAACTCTATAGATACCACCCCATTCATGATAAGCTCACGAATCATGCTATGTCCGACACCTAAGTGTCTAGACTTACCATTGTACATCCGGCTATAAGCCTTAGCATCAAGCTGAGAAGAATGTAGTTGATGAACGACCACTATCACACCGGATAGAAATAGGTGCTATAGGTTTAGGCCACAATGGAATCTCAAGAAGCAAGTATTTCAACCATTCGACTTCTTTACCGGAAATGCTAAAGCCACAAATTGATTCCATTGTTGAACCGGTGATGCAAGTTTGCTTCTTGGATGCCCAAGAAATTGCACCTCCACCAAGTAGGAATACCCGACCACCGGTAGAGCGAATTGTCTTGAGTGTTCTTGATCCAACTTGCATCGGTGTAACCTTCCAACCGATGGGTAACCAATATATGAGAGACTATAATCCATAGTTCTCTTCAAATACTTGATACCACTTTGAGCGCTTGCGTTGATGAGCACTAGGATTACTAGTATACCGCTCAATTTTCCCACCGCAAAACCAATATCGGGTCTTGTACAAGTCATGGCATACATCAGCGACCAATTACCTAGAATACTCAAGTTGAGATACGACCTTGCCATGATTAGGCATCGACTTCTCACAAGTATCCATAGGTGTACTCACTCGAGTACAATCAAAGTAATTGAATTTCCTCGGTACCTTCTCAATATAATGAGACCGAGAGATAGAAATTCTATTACTTTCATGTTTAATCCTTATACCAAGGATAACATCGCCTCCCCATGTCTTTCATGGAGAACCTTGATGACAAAAATTCCTTTGTCGTCAACTCGATTTTGGTCGGTGCAAAGATCAACATGTCATCAACATATAGACAAATGATGACTCCTTTACCGATTCATCAAATTTGCTATATACACATTTGTCGACTTGGTTAAGAACATAACCACTAGATAAAACCACTTCATCAAATTTTTGATGCCATTGCTTAGGTGCTGCTTAAGTCCATAAAGAGACTTAATCGGTTTACACCTTGTTTTCATTGCACGGCATGATGAAGCCACGAGGTTGGTTCATATAAACCTCCTCTTCCAATTCACCATTCAAGAAAGCATTTTCACATCCATCGGATGAATAACCGATTGTGAATAGATGCCATAGCAATCGGCGGTCTTATATCGACACGAGCCACGGGGCATAAGTATCAAAATAGTCTATTCGACTTTTGTTTAAAGCCACGAATGACTAGTCTAGCCTTGAACTTTTCAATAGTTCCATCTACCTTCATTTTCCTTTTGAAAATCCATTTGCAACCCGAGGTTTGCAACTAGAGGTAGATCAACCAACACCCAGTGTTGTTGCCCATGATGGAATCCATCTCATCATTGATTGCTTCTTTCCGAAAGCAATATCACGGGACTTCATTGCTTCTTCAAATGTTTTGGGGTCATCCTCAACAATGAAGCAATAGGAGTATTGGTGCGAGACCTCATCCCTAGTACCTTCAACTAAGTATAGTTGAAACTCGGGTCCAAATGACTTTGGAGTCCCGACCCTTTTGCTCTTCACGAGCACGAGGTCGAGTTGTTGAACCACAACCTCATCGAGGACCATTGATGGTTCATCATCGGGACCTCGATACACCAATGTCATGAGTTCCATTAGGAATCCTCGACTTGGTCTAGGGGCGATGAGAATCTATTCTCATCAAAGTCGCATCCCTTGATTCAATTATTGAGTTAATTGAAACATATTCATTAGGTTCAATAACATAGAACCTAAAAGCCTTGGAATGCTCAAGATATCCAACAAAGATGCGATCAATGCCTCTTTCACCCAAAGTCTTTGCTTTGGATCAAGGAGTCTTACAACAGCCCTACAACCCCAAACCTTGAGATAGTTCGGGTTGGGTTTCCTTTTAGTCCGAGTTCATAAGGGTAACCTTGTTCCTTTTGTTGGGAACCCTATTTAGCAAATAGCAAGTATTAACATAGCTTCACCCCGAACCCTTGACTCGATCTGAATAGGACAACATGGAATTAACCATCTCCTTCAAGCCCTGTTTTCCTTTAGAAATACCATTTCTTTGAGGAGTATAAAGGCGATTGTTTCATGGATTATTCCAACAGTGAAAGTACCGAGTATCCATGTACTCACCTCCCTATCGATCCTTAATCTTTTGATTAAAGACCCAAGTTGTAATTCAACTTGATTTTAAACACTTTGAATTTATCTAATGCTTCATCCTTGGTATGTAACAGATAGACATAACAAAATCTAGAAGCATCATCAATAAATGTCACAAAGTACTTCTTATTCCCCAAAGAAGGAGTGGCATGCAAATCACACAGTGTCTTTGTGAATAAGCTCAAGATCTTAGTCTCACGACTAACACCACGAAAGGGTTTCTTGGTTATCTTGGTCAACATGCAAGTTTTACACTTTTCGGTGTCCATGTCAAAAGCATGGATTAAACCATCCCTAGACATATCTTGCATTCTTTTATAGTGAACATGACCAAGTCTAGCATGCCAAAGGGTAGAATCGGTCTGATCATATGTGGTCACAAAAGCGAAATAACATTGTCGGTGGTAATATTAAGCCCGAACATTTGATTACATAAATAACCAAAACCAATAAAACACCACATTTAGAAAGAACAAATTTATCGATTCAATAACTTGTTTATATCCATGATTATTCAAAACACTACTTGAAACCAAGTTCTTCCTTATATCGTGAACATGAATAACATTAAACAAAGTTACAATCTTTCCGAACTAAACCTAAGATCTACACAACCACGACCATGCACCAAGGCGGTTGACTCATTTCCCATGTGAAGAATAGAACCATCATTCGATGACTCATAAGTCTTGAACCGACTTCTATCTTTACACACATGAACTGCACGAGTCAACCCACCAGCAACATCATCATCCGCACATAAAAGATTCAGATACATATGTAACATAATAAACGAAAAGACTTATTAAACATATTCGACCTTTCGGTGAGTTGGTGAACCACCTCCCCTGAACCATTAGTGCTGATCCATTGGCTTTACCACCAACTTTAACACCTTTGCGGTCCCTTTTAATGTGACCGGTCTTGCCACATTTCCAACAAGTAGGTGTTGCCTTCTTGTTAGGATCTGCCCTTGTGTTGTCATGATATTTGCGTTTGCCTTTGTTGTCATTGTACACGGTGGAGTTGTTATGCTCCACCATATTGACAATAGATGGTCCAAAGACATTGCTACTCTTTGGCTTGTCATTATCACGCACCTTGAGAGATTCCTCAATGTGCGGATGACCGCCTAACTCAACAAGAGTTAACTCCTCCTTCATATGTTTCAAGGTATGCTTGAAATCTTTCCATGAAGGAGGAGTTTGTCAATGACACAAGAGACTTTGATAGCCTCATCCATGTTCATTTGGTGTTGTGTAAACCTTCCAAGTATTCCAAGAAGTTCATTGTATTGTTCCATAACGGTCTTGAATCGGTCATTTTGTAATTTGTGAAATTACTAACAAGGAACTTCTTACTTGATGCATCCTCGACCATATATTTGGCATCCAAGGAATCCACGTTCTTTGGAAGATTCAAAGTTCGATAAATATCAAACAAAGAATCGAGACATACCATTCGAATAAGACCTCTGCATATGTAGTCATCATTCTCCCACTTGCTCCTCCTCCGATACGCTCCACGGTAGCATCATCACCATCATCGAGGAATTGGAGTAGTCAAGCACATAGACCACACTCATGCTTGCGACAAAGTGCATCTTCTTCCGCCACCTCCTAAAGTCCACCCCTTCAAACTTGTCCACTTAGCAAAGTTTGAAGCCATGTGTTCATTACGGCGGTTTCCATTGATTATCACAAAATAGTTTACTTTGATTTTTGGTGGTTATTCGTCCCAAAGCGGGGTGAAGATAATCAATTCGAGAATGTGCAACTCTTGTGAGAAACAAACAATGGTCGTAGTAATGTGATACCACTTGGTGGTTACCGGATATCACTTGGAATCGTGTGATCACTTTCCAAAGTAAACTATTCGACCCTAATGCACGGGTATCACGAATATCTACTTGGGATAAGACCAAATGTAGTTAGAGAATTAGGCACAATTCTATAACCCTTTCGCTAATAAGTGTTTACGTTTTACGTGTGTGTTTCATGCATGTTCGGATCTCCTATTTATAGGAGGTTACTCTTGAGCTATTCCAATGGAATTATGAGTATTAATCGGCCCATTAATAGCCTCATAATTATCCCCATTATAGCCGTTAGTGGTTACATGACCAATTAAGCGTGGTCATAATGAAGTTGTAAGCGCCATTTAGCGGTACTTTCCATAAGTAGTACTTTCCACTAGCGGTACTTTCACTTGCGGTGGAATACAAGCTATCGATGGAAACAACGCTTATCGATACTTTCATAGCAATAGCGGTGGATACACCACTTCGAGTGGAAACACGCCTATCGGTGGAAACACAAGCGCTTACTTTGGAAAAGCGGTACTTTCCTCAAGCGATACTTTTCCCAAGCGGTACTTTCAAGACTTTCACCAAGACTACCAATACAAACCACTATAAGAGTCGGGTGTTCATGGACCTTATGGGTGTACACTCCGTACCTCTAACCCATTACAAGGTGTGAACTAATCCCACAAGTGCACTAAATTTTCCAACATAAACCTCATGAGACTTGCATGTTTTCTCAAATAAAATGAAATGACCATAACAATGAATATGAAATATTATGATGAATATGAATGCTTACTAGTAACTTGATGAGGTTTATGGACAAGTGGATTTTCCTAATCACCCAAGGTTTATATTGCAAAACCCTGAATACAAAAGTGATACTAGAGTGTGAAAATAACTTGATTAGAGGAACAAAATTATTTGATCTCCTTCTTGGTCCTCTTGGTTGCGGTTCTAGAGAGAAAAGAGCAAGAAATTTTGATCTTTTGACTTTTTTGAAAATGAAGTGAAAATGAGTTTGTGATTTATGAGTATAATACATATACTTAGAAGATATTTTGGCAAACCAATGTGACTCACCCTCCTCCTTGTCGACAAGGAGGTATTAGTCATAGTTCTTTTTTTTTTTTTTTTTTAATTTGTATAAGTATAATTAAATGTAAAGTTAATTGAAGATAAGTGGTAAATTGTATATACATTTGAATATTTAGGGTAGCGTTAGATAAAATAACTTTTCACGGGTCAAGATAAAATATATTGAGGTCATAAAATTATAAAAATACATTTCTTGCAAAATTTGAGTGAAATAATAATAATCGTGTAGTATTTAAGAAAACCGTCAGTAATTATATAAATATAACAATTTATATACAAAATAAATTTAAAACACTTGGGTAAACTCATAATATTATTTTATAATCTTAATATGAGTATAAAATATATCGTGATAATTTTGGAAGTAACGGATCAAATGTTCAAAATAATTAATTACGCGATAACGTTTATTT